>CAUYQG010022803.1:0-20013 GCA_963574415.1 Tarsius wallacei
CTCAGGCAATCCACTCACCTCAGCCTCCCAAGGCGCGGGATTACAGGCTGAGCCACCGAGCCCGGCTCAACAGCAGATTTTTAAGCAGATACCTTACAGATCAAAAAAGAATGAGGTTGTATCTTTAAAATGCTGAAAAAAGAAAATTTCAGTCAAGAGTACTATATCAGCAAAATTACACTTCATAATGAAGAGGAAATAAAGTTTTTCTCAGATGAGCAAATGTTTAAGGATCACAAAGAAAAAGAGGAAGAACTCAAATGGTACCACAACAAAATTCCACCAAACCACAAAGACAGTCAATAAAATAAAAAGAAAGAAAGAAACAATACATAAAACAATTATGAAACCATGAGGAATAAGACAGGAAAAAAGACTCACAGACAAATAATAACCTTGATTACAAATGGATTACATCCTTCGCTCAAAATATATTGAATAATTGAATGGATTAAAAACATAATACAACCACAAGCTGCTTACGGGAAACCAATCTTACCACTAAAGGAATATATAGACCAAAAGTATAAAAATGGAAAGTGATATTCCACACAAATGGAAACAAAAGTGAGCAGAAATATCTGAATTTACATCGGAAAAAAATAAGTTTTAAGTCAAGAAGAGTAAAATAAAGATGAAGAAGGTCATTATATAATGATATAGGAATTGATCCAGCAAGAGGTTATAATAATTGTAAATATATATGCATCCAACACTGGAGAATCCAAATACACAAAGCAAATATCACTAGATCTAAAGACAGATAGACTCCAGTATAACATTGGAATCTTCAACACCTCATTCTCAGCATTAAACTGATCATCTATACCAAAAAAAAAAAAAAATCAACAAAAAGACATTGGATTTAAACTATATTTCAGTTCAAATTTATCTATTAGACATTTACGGAACATTCTACCCAAAAGAGGCAGAATGCACATTTTTTTCTTCATCAACACATGAAATATTCTCCAGGATAGAACTTATATTACACCACACAACAAACCCCAACAAATTTTAAAGACTGAAGTAATATCAAGTAGCTTCTCAACCACATTAGAATAAAACTAGAAACCAGTACCAAAAAAAAAACTTTGAAAGCTGTACAAATACATGAATTTAAAAAATATATGCTTCTGAATAACCATTGGGTCAATGAAAAAAATCAGAGGAAAAATTTAAAAAGTACTGAAACAAATGAAAATGAAATATAACATATCAAAAGCTGTGGAATACAGGAAAAGCATTGCTAAAAGAGGAATGTTTGTCAATAAATGCAAACATCAGAGAAGTAGGAAGGTTTTAAATTAATCTAACAATGAACCTGAAGGAATTAATAAATCATGAACAAACCAAACCGAAAATTTTCAAAATAAAAGATATAATAAAGACAAGAAATAATACAAATAGAGACAAAAAATCAATATAGAAGGTCAATGAAATATAAAAATATTTTTCAAAAAGATAAATGCAATTGGTAAACTACTAACTGGACTAACCAAGAAAAAGAGTCTCAAATAAACAAAATCAGAAACGAGAAAGGTGGCATTACAACTGATACCACAGAAATACAAAAGATCATCAGAGAATATTGTTAAAAACTATACACTGACAAACTGGAAAACCTAGAGAAAAATGATAAATTCCTAGAAACAGAGAAAAAAACTGGATTGAATCTAGAGGAAATAGAAAGTCTGAACACACAAATAATGAGAAGCAAGACTGAATCAGTGATAAAATTTCTGCAAAAAGGAAAAGCCTAAGAAAAGATGCATTGACAGCCAAATTCTACCAAAAATACAAAGAAGAACTAATAGCAATCCTCCTGAAACTATTCAGAAATTTTTAAGAGGAAGAAATTATCCTTAACTCATTCTGATGCCAGCATCATCCTGATACCGAAACCAGATGAGTACACAATAAAAAAGAACACTATACACAAATGTTCCTGATAAATCCTCAATAAAATTTTAGCAAATCCAATCCAAAAACACATAAAAAGGATAATAAACCACTATCAAGTGGAATTCATACCTGGGATGCAAGAATGATTCAACACACACAAATCAATTGTCGTAACACATCACATCAACAAAATAAAGGACAAAAATCATATGATCATCTTAACAGATACAAAAAAAAAATTGCTAAAATTCAACATCCCTTCATGATAAAAACTCTCAACAAACTAGACATAGAACGAACATATCTTAAAATAGTAAAGGCCATGTGTAAAAAAATCTACAGCTAAAATAATACTGAATGTAAAAAAGTTGAAAGTTTTTCCTCTAAGAACTAGAACAAGACAAGGATGCCCACTTTCTCCATTTCTATTCCCATGACCTTAAAAATCCTGCCTAAAGCAATCAGGCAAAAGGGAGTATTAAAAGGAATCCATACTGAAAAAGGGGAAGTCAGATTGTTCCTCTTTGCCACTGATATAGTCTCATATCTCTAAAGATTCCATCACAAACTCTTAAATTTTGTTCTTCTTTTGGCTGTGTAATACTCTCTTGTGTATATGTAACACATTTTCTTTATCCATTTCACCTTTCGATGGACAATAGGGTTGGTTCCAAGTTTTTGCTATGGTGAATAGTGCAGCAACAAACGTGTGTGCAGTTGTCTTTTATGTAGAGAAATTTACATTCCTCCGGGTATATTCTCAGGAGAGGGATTGCTGGATCGTGGAAGATCAATATTTAGTTCTTTTAAAACTCACCACACTGCTTTTCATAGATGTTAAACCAGCTTACCGTCCCACCAAAAGCAGAGAAGCAGAAGTGTTCCCTTTTCTCTGCAGCCATGCCAGTACCTGTTGTTCCTTAAGTGAACAATCACAGAAACAAGTGAACACCAAATATTCTCACTCATAAGTAGGCCCTGAACACCAGTCACATTATTACAAGGGTGGGATCAGCAGTCGCTGGCCATTGCTAGGGAAAGGAGGGAGAGTGGGAAAACGTTGGCAGACACTGACAACACAATGGGTACCTGGATCACTACTAGGAGAGTGAGGGTCAGCTAGAAGTCCAAATTTCACCTTCATGCAGTCTACTTATGTAGTAAATCCTCACTTGCATCCCACAACTCTGTAATAAATAAATACATTCTTAAAATATCTTAGATTTAATAAATAAATTTAGTAAAGTTACAGAATACAAAATCAAAGTACAAAAATCAGTCACGGCCGGGTGCGGTGGCTGAAGCCAGTAATATCAGCACTTTGGGAGGCCGAGGCCAATGGATTGCCTGAGCCCGGGGGTTCGAAACCAGCCTGGGCAACTTGGAGAGACCTCGTCTCTACAGTAAATAAAAAATTAGCTGGATGTGGTAGCGCACTCCTGTAGTTTCGGCTACTTGGAAGGCTGAGGCAGAAGGATCGCTGGAGCCCAGCGGGTGGACCCTGGGGTGGTTGTGAGTGTGCCCCTGCACTCCAGCCTGGGCAACAGAGTGAGATTCCAACCCCCCCCCCCAAAAAAGTAGCATTTCTATACACCAACAATTCTAACTGAGACTGAAATCAAGAAGGCAGTTACATTGAAAATACCTACAAAAAATTACCTAAAAATAAATAACCAAGGAAATGAAGGATTTCTACAAAAAAAAATCCTTCAAGACACTGATGAAACATATAAAAAAAATCCCACACTCAAGGATCAGAAGAATTCATTATGTAAAAATAACCATATTGCTCAAAGCAATCTACAGATTTAATGAAATCTCTGTAAAAATACCAATCTTCCTCAATAAATGTTGCTGGAAAAATTGAATAGACACATGCAGATGAATACAACTGAACGTCAATCTCTCACCACATTAAAAATACTCCAATTGGATTAAAGATACAAATAAGACCCCAAAACTATTGAAAAATGTTTCAAGAAGAAAACCTAGGGAAAACTCTCCTGAACATTGGTCTAGGCAAAGAATCTATGACTCACACCTCAAGAGCACTGGCAACAAAAACAAAACAGACAAATGGGACTACATTAAACTAAAAAGCCCCTGCACAGCAAAAGAAACAATCAACACAGTGAAGAGAAAACAGTTGAGTGGGTGAAAATATTTGCAAACTTTTCATCTAACTAAAGACTAATATCCAGAATAGAAAAACAATTCAACAGGAAAAAGAAAACAAACAAATAATCCCATTGAAAAGTGGGAGAAAAAAAAAAAACAAAAAACATGAATAGACATTTCTCAAAAGAAAAGTCACAAATGACCAACAGTTATATGAAAAAATGTTCAACATCACAAATCATCAGTGAAAATGCAAATAAAAATTCCAATGAGATATCATCTTATCCCAGTAAGAATGGCCATTGTTTTTTTGTTTCAGATCTATTCACAATATCAAATACATTTAATCAAAACAAATGTGCATCAACAGATCATATAAAGAAAATGTACACACACACACACACACACACACACACACACACACACACACACATATATTATACATATATATACACTATATATACTATTATATATACTATTCAATCATAAAAAAGAATAAGGTCATGTCATTTGCAGTGACATAGGTGGAGCCAGAAGTCATTTATTTAAGTGAAGCAAACCAAGCATAAAAAGACAAATATGTCATGTTGTCACTTATATGTGGGTGCTAAAAAATTTTATCTCATGGAGATAGACAGTTAAAAGATAGATAACAGAGGCTAGGAGGGGTGAATGAGTGGGAGGGAAGAATTGAGAAAACTGGATAATAGATTACAAACATAGAGTAAGTTAAAAGGTATAAATTCAGTGTTTGAAAACAGAGTAAGGTGACTATCCTAACAAAAATGTTTTGTACTCAAGTGATGTACAGTCTAAATACTTTGCTAAATACTTTGATTTGATCACCACACATTATATACATGTGACCAAATTTATCACGTACTCCATAAGTTAGTAAAAATAAATAATTAAATCCTCTTTGAAAGGAAATTAGACTACAGTAAAGTGACCAAAATCTCAAGAAACTTTAACATTAGCAAAGCATGTAACATTCATGTCATTTTAGTTTCAGGAGGAATGGAGAAAGAGAGTAGCATTAAAAATGCCTGAAAATTTCCCAAATTTGGCAAAAGACAAGAAGGTACAGATTTAAGAATCTGAGAAAACCCCAAACAGGATAAACCTCCAAAAATCCATCTAACTTCTGGAAACTAAAGGCAAAGAAAAAGATTTTGAAAGCAGTGAGATAGATATGACTTCTTACCCTCTAAGGGGAAAACGGTTCAAAAGACTGCAGATTTATCATCCAAAATCACAGAAGCCAGAAAGAAGTGGTACAATGTTTCTCAAGTATTGAAAGAAAATAACTCTATTGCTAACCAAGTAAACAACTAAGAAAATTACGATTATTTAAACCTTGTGTTTCTTGATTGTATTATTTTGTGCATTACAGCTTCAAGAAGCAAAATCATTTTTCTTCCAATCTTTTATGTAGCTAAACAACTTTATGAGAGCTCAAGTTTTCACTCTATTATCTAGATTATTTCCAATGTATGTGATTTGGTGTTCCAATGAAATAAAATGAAACTCAGGATAGGTGACAGCAATACACTAGGAAGCAAAATATCTGTGCTCAAATCATCATTCCACCAGTTACTAAACTATGTGAACTTGCACAGGGCCTGTAATCTCTGAACCTGTTTCTTCATCTGTTTAAAAGGGATGACAATATTTGTTGAATATCTCACAGTGAGAGTGAAAGAGGAGACAATAGGAAGTTCTTCAGACCATGCAGTTTAAAAAAATTATGGGATTATACGACATTGTGAATCATTTAATTTAGTAAAATATATTGACCAGAATTTTTCTAGGCGTGGAAGGAACAAAGAAGTCTGTTACTATCTTTAGGGTAGATAGTTAATAGCAGAGATAGATAGACCTATAACATTCAATGAAGGGTAAGGAGATGAGGCAGAATATATTTATAAACAAATTTATATACTTTTAGATAAATTATATAATTTGTCTATGTTATATATAAGTTATATAATGTTATATATTATATGACGGAGAATATGTAATTTATAAATTGTATAAATTAAATACATAAATGTTTACAAATAAATGTCTATGGTAGCAGTAAGTTACTTAGGGTTAAATATACACTTGGATGTAAGTCCAGGCTCTGCCTTTTACCAGCCATGTATTATTGTATAGATTATTAATATATTCAAAATTTAGTTCTCTCACTGACAAAATAGAGAAAGAAATAATGTCTTCCACGAGAAGAGCTGTAAAACTCAAATAAAGACAATTTATGTGAAGCATTCAGCCAAGTGTATGACGCATAACCTTTTACAAAGTGATAGATGATGATGATGATGATGATTATCAATCATAAGATTATTTTCAAGAGTTCCTTATATATTATGTAGGCTTTGGGGACAGCAGACTTTCTAGAAGCAAGGGTATCATGAACTGCAAGACTATTGTAAGCTGCTAAAGCAGAAGATTCAAATCCAAGAACCGAAAAACTTCAGAATAAATTCAGTATTCTGATAGAACTGGAATACACATTCAAATGACAAGAGAAGTACATTGCAATGTGACTTTAAATCATATTATTGACAGTAAAGAGCTATTAAAGGATTAGAAAGCAGACAAGCATGATCATCATTATTTAAGAGTAATTCTAGTAGCAGAAAATGGTACATATGAAAATGGAGAGACTGGAGTCAGGAAAATCAATTATGATGCTGTTGAAGTAATCTAAGTAGTGGGCGATAAAGGTCTCAACTAAAGAGAGAAAAAGTAAAAAAAAATAATAATAATGATGGATATGAAAAGCAATTCTATCTTGGAATAGGATGAGTGAACTGATTCATTGAAAAGAATCACACACAGCAGTAAAGGAAAACACAATAGAAAACAATAAAATAAAATTTAAAAAACCCTTGACATTTTACCACCACAAAACTACGACCTTAAAGAGTTTGAGAATTGTGCCAAAGACCCAGATCATCTATCTTAGACAGTCTTTAATTCACTGAGTGCCAAACAATCTGCTCCCTCTCAAGGGCAAAATACACTACCTTATTGACTGGCTGAGAAAGCAAATATCCCGAATGCCTTGTTATTGACACTTAAGACGTACCTCTTTCCTAATGACTCAGTGGGTGTGCTATTCAGTGATGGAAATTTTTAATTTGTGATCCTGGTACACCAAGACCTTTCTCTGCAGCTGAAATTTTGTCCGGTGATGTCACGGTCTGCAGGGATTCCATGCACATATGCTGCATGCAATTTCCTATTATTTACTCCATATAATTGAATGATGCTCTCAGCACTTGTTTTCCAATAAATATCACTCACAATGACCTTGAAAACTCCCTTTCTCCTTCAGACGTTCTTTTTCTAGCCCTGGTCATTAATCAAAGTAACTAACATAAGAACGTTTAGGTTAATTGCAAAAGTAGTATAAACAAAACATTCAGGTCAAGTTGTTTTTTTTTTTCTGGCATTGCTAATGATATTAAATATTATCTTATTAGAATAAATACATCTCTATAAATTAACATACATGTATCCACATGAATAGCTATGTTTATACTCAATTATATTGTCTAATATCTATTGAGTGTTGCTATGGACTAGTCGCTGTTTTAAGTACTTTACGTGTCTTATATAATTTTTCAACCATGAAAGATGGGTAATATTCGTAGCCCCCTTTGACAGGTGAGTAAAATGAAGATTAGAATTTAATGACACTGCTTAGAGTCCCGAATGAAAGGTGGTGAAATCAGTAAATCTGACACAGGGATCTTTATTCTTAGTCACTGAGGGTATGACAGTGTGTATTCTAACCTGTGCATATCTATACAAGTATACATGTCTGCACACATGGAGACACATACGCACATGTATACCTCAATACATATGCCATAAACATATCTACAGTGTTCCTAACACAGATGTCAGGAAGTGTGTGCCAAAACCCTGTTATGGAGTAATGTTTTGAAACAAAGCAGCATGTACAGCAATAGATTTAGTTTGTTATTTCTCTTCCTCTTGGTTCGTCTATACTCAAAAAGCTGATTTAAACTGCATGACAAATTCTACAATTCCTTTTTCATCAGCAATTATTAGCAACACCAATCCAATTAAGTTTCCAGAAACCTTCTAAGAATTTCTAAAAATAGCAAGATTTAAAATTTCAGTTTTCTATAGCAACAACCTTGAAAAATAGCTATAATTGGGGCATTTTAAATTAACTTAGGAAAGTATGAAAGTATAATTTGCAGGTCACTCAGTTAGTGCAAAATAAGCCTGAGTTACTCTGAACAGCAGCCTGAGATATGACTACACATTAATGAGTGTGATTTAATAAGCAATTTTTAAAAAATCAATCTTATTATTGCAGAACAGGGGTCAAAAACTGGCAGGCTACAGGCTGCATTTTGCCCTGAGATATGTTTTGTTTGGCCCACATAATTTTGGCCTGTCCAAGGTTGTAAATCCTTTGAAATAGTTGCCAACATTTAAAAATCAAGAGATACATAAAAACTTGGTTTTCTGGCTTCTTTTAAAAGGCCTGGAGATCTGGCAAGCTGGGTATTTATTCTCTCAAGACAACTCTAATTTGTATCTGGGTAATCTCATGGCACTTAGTTTCCTGTGATTCAGTCTCTTCTCTTATTGCTCTACCTTTTTTTTTTTTTATTTCAATAGCTTTGGACAATACAAATAATTTTGGTCTGGGCTTTATGTGGACCCATCACCCTCACCTATGCACATTGCATCCAATGGGTGATTTTTGACCTTCCAGTCCCTTCCCTTCCCCTCATCCCCCTCTGAGTCTCCAGTTTCCATTATACCATTCTCTGTATCTTTGCATATACTTAGTTAAGCTCCAACTTATAAATGAGAACATGGAGTGTTTGGTTTTCTGTTCCTTACTTAGTTCACTTAGGATGATGTTTTCCAATTCCATCCAAGTTGTTACAAAAGACATTATTCCATTCTTTTTGATAGCTGAATTGTGTTCCATGGTGTATTTATACAACATTTTCATTATCCACTGATTAGTTGATGGGCATTTGGGCTGATTCTACATCTTTGCAATTGTGAATTGGTCTGCGATGAATACATGGGTACAGGTGTCATTTTTATACAATAATCCCTGTTCCTTTGGGTTTATACCTAGTAGTGGGATTGCTGGTAACTCTACGTTTAGTTGTTTGAGAAATCTCCATACCGGTTTCCGTAGAGGTTGCACTAATTTACACCCTCACCAACTGTGTATAAGTATCCCCTTTTCCTTTCATCTGTGCCAGCATCTATTGTTTCTTGGTTTTTAAATAATGGCCATTCTGACTGGTATAAGGTGCTATCTCATTGTGGTTTTAATTTGCATTTCCCTATTGATGAATGATGTTGAGTATTATTTTATATGTTTGTAGTCATTTGTATATCTATTTTTGAGAGATGTCTTTTGCCCATTTTTTAACTGGGATTATTTGCTTTTTTCTTGCTAATTTGTTTGAGTTCTTTATAGATTCTGGATATAGTCCTTGTCAGATATATAATTTTAAATATATTCTCCCATTCTGTAGGTTGCCTATTTGCTATCTCAAAGAACTAGAAAAACACAAACAAACCAAACTTGAAGCTAGAAGAAAAGAAATAACGAACATCAAAGCAAAACTAAATAAAATTGAAATTAAAAAAAATATATAAAGGATGGATGAAACAAAAAGTTGGTTCTTTGAAGAGATAAACAAAATTAATAGGCCACTAGCTAGAATAATTAAGAAACGAGAGAAGATTCAAATTAGCTCAATCAGAAATGAAATGGAGACATTACAACTGATATGATGGAAATTCAAAAGATCATCCAATACCATTATTAACACCTCTCTGCAAATAAACTAGACAACCCAGAGGAATGGATAAATTATTGGAAACATATAACCCCCCCAACCTTGAATCAGGAAGAAATAGAAATGCTAAAGGACCAATAACAAATAGATTGAAACAGTAATTAGAAGTCTCCCAACAAAAAAGCAATCAGGATCCTAAGGACTCACGGTTGAATTCTTTCAGACACTTCAAAGAAGAACTGGTAACAATTTTACTGAAGTATTCCACAAGATTTAAGAGGAGGGAATCCTACCCAGCTCATTCTATGAAGCCAGTATTACTCTGATATCCAAGCCAGGAAAAGACACAGCAAAAAAAGAAAACTACAGATCAATATTCCTTATGGATATAATTGCTCTACCTTTGATACAATTTTCTAACACTCAGTCATCTTTATTCATTTGCATTATCTATGCAAACTCTGTAATTATTTTGAGTCTCCCTGTACTGCTTTAAAATTATAACGACTGTTTGGGAATGTCTTCTCATCCATCTAAATTTTGTATTTCTCAAATAGTATCTGTGGTAGGTAGAAGTCTAAGATGTCACTCACTCTCAACTCTAAGACACCCAACCCTGGTGAACACAGTCATTCCCCCAGTTATTCAATCAAGTACTAATCTGGGTGCTGCAAATGAAGGGATTTAGCAGATGTAATTAAGGTCCCAATCAGTTGACCTTAAATAGTACACTATCTGGGTAGGCCTGCTCTAATCACAAGAACTCTCTAAAAGTGGAGAATTTCCCTTAGTCACAAAAGAGGATACCAGAGATTATATTCTAGCTAGTATGGGAGAAAGCAAAGATTGTTGCTGTGAATTGCCCCTGGGCCTACTTGGCAAGTAACTATGCGCAGCCCACAGAAACTGAAAGTGGTCTTTGGAAGACAGCTGGAAGGAAAATGGAAGCCTCAATCATACAACCATGAGTTCGGCCAAAAGCTGTAAGCTTGGAAATGAACCCTGAATTCAGATGAGAACCACAGTCTTGGCAGTCATCTTGATTTCAGCCCAGTGAGATTCTGAGCAGAGAACTCAGTCATGCAATGTTCTGACTTCTGACCTGCAGAAACCATAAAACAATATATTGTTTTAAGTCTCTAGGTTCGTGATAATTTTAAGGAAGCAGTAGAAATCAAATACAAAATCCAATCTTTCCTCTAGCATTTTGATGTGAAAACTTAATATTACCATTAACATCCCTATTTGCAATCACTTGACAAGATGTGATGTTTTATTTACTTTGCTACTTCATTAACCTAGTTTAAGCTCATATCCTCCTGTACCCGAAATTAAACTGTCCTTTTGTTGGCTTTTCATATCTCCAATTTCCCCCACCCCCCCCACAAACATATGATATGCAGTATTTCTATTTTCAACTTTCAGAAGCACTCTTCAAAGACTTTAGTGAATCCCTGTTGATTCATTAAAAAGGTAAAACTGCTCGACCAGGCCTTCCCAGTCCTTAGTAAGCTGAGTCCTGCCTACCTTTGCAGCTTCAGTGTTACTGAATCCTTTCAAAGCTTCCTACAACTCAGCATAATTAAGCTAGGCAATCATCACTTTCCATGTATGTCTTTTATTGGACAGCAAACTCACCAGGAGCACAGTGTCTAGGTGAAAATGATCATGGGCTTGGGGGAAGTGAACACACCATGATATATCTTAGGTTTCTCCAGAATAGTCAAATGTTATGCTTCACACTTTCACTATGTCTCATACAGGTTTATAGTCAAGCAGTGCCACTCAATGTCTGTCCTTATTTATACTTGTTTGTATTTACGGTCTCTGCATACAGTTGAACCACATGGAATTTCCTAAACCGTGAACGCAGGAATAGAGGAGGTCTTAGTGTGAAAGTTATGCTTTACACTAAAAATGAAGGCCAAATCAAGTCAGAGGAAAATGTGAATGAAAATTTCAATGTAAGTTAAATGAAAAACAAAGTTTTAAAAAAAGAATACAAGAATTGAGTGATAAATCAATCAAAAAAATCTAGTAGCATAAATCCGCCCTAATTATTTTGTGATTAGCAAGTTAGTTTTGGTGAAAACAAACAAACCCAAAAATATACAATTGCATTGATTTTGCTGGTTGAATTTATTGGCTTTGTCATTGGGTTTATATCTAATTCATAGATTTACTTTGGATTTATAGTTACTTGTGAGCTGGGAGTTTACATGTTTCTACATGTTTTAGTAATAGAATACAAATAATTTAAGCTGATACAGGGATGGAAGTATATCTACAAATGCTCTTTTTCTTTATAAAGAATTAATTTTTTAATTAACTCTGAAAACAATCTCATTTAGAGTGAGAAACAACACTGGGCACACACAGGCACAAGAATGGATGCAGCAGACACTGGGCACTACTAAAACAGGGAAGGAGGGAGAGAAATGAAGCATGCCAAACCAAGGAGGCTCACCACAGGGTGAAGGCTGGGGTCATCAGAAGCTCAAACTGCACCTTCACACAATACACCTGTGTAACAAATCCTCACACGTACTCTACGATAAAAAAAAAAAGAAAGAAAGAAACCACAGATTTCAAAAGAAAAATGTAGTTTCAAGTACAAACGTTGCCACTTAAAATTTTTAAAAGGCTAAATTTACGACTTTTAGGTTTGGGGTTTTTCATCAGAGTAGAAAAATATTCAATTATACACATGTTAACTTTCCACTTCTAAATTTTAAACTCATTGTTGTCTTCTCAGCAGCAGTAATTCTAAAATCTGGCCAATTATTAAAATTACCTGTGGAGATTTTATTTTATAAACATTTTATTTTAGAAAAAAATAGGTTTGCCAAAAAAATTGCAAGTTAGTACTACTGTGAGTTCTCACATACCCCACACCCAGTTTGTCTTAGGACTAGTCTCTTAAATTAATGCAGTTCATTTGTCATGTTTAGTGAACCAGTACTGATACATGATTATTAACTAAGGTCCATAGTTTATCCAGATTTTTTTTTCAGTTTTTATTTAATGCTTTTCTCTGTTCCAGAATCCCATTCAGGATACCATATTGCACTTAGTCATTATATTAGCATTTTGCAGTGAAACGGAATCAATATGATGTATATTAAGGGAATTTATTATAAGGAATTGTCTAATGCAAGATGGAGTCAGAAAAGTCCCAAGATCCTCAGTCAGCAAGCTGGAGTCTCAGGAGGGTTGATGGTGCAGTTCTGGTCCATGTCAAAAACCTGCGAGTTCAACACCCAAGAAGATTGAATGTTTCAGTCCTAGTTCAAAGACTGGGGCGAAAATTTTCCAACTCATGCAGTAAGGCAGGAAGAATTTCTTCTTCTTACTCCATCTTTATGTTCTAGTCAAGTTTTCAGTTGTTTGGGTGAGGTCAATGTACAATAAAGGAGGGTAATCTGTACATTACTCAATACACTGAAACAAATGTCAAATTCATACAAGAACAGACACACCCAGGATAATGCTTGATCAAAAGTCTAGGAACCCTGTCCTGTGGCTCAGTCAAATTGACAAATAAAATTGTAAAATTAACCATCACAATCATCATGCTTCCTTAACCGATTCTTGGCAGTGACAACTTCTGAGAGTGTTCTTGTTTTTGATGACTTTGGCAGTGTTGAAGAAAATTGGTAGGCTATTCTGAAGAATGAGTTTAAATTGAGATTTGGCTGGGATTTTTCTCATGATTAGGCTATGGCTATGTTTTGGGAAAGAATATAACAGAGGTAAAGTGCCAATTCCCATCACATTATTTTAAAAAGTTTCTATCATCAACATGACTTATCACTGTTGATATTAACTTTGATCACCTGGCTGAGATACTAAATTAATTATAATAATCTACTACTTGATAGCAAATTATTTACGTAAATTATTTGAAATTTTTCTCCTTGATGTTAAGATTTATAATATTTTTTTAAGATCCCATATTTCAGAACAAGTGAATTTGAATATTTAGGGGAAAGACTTACATATGTCAAGAATCTGTTTATTATTTAAATCTTTCTGGTAATTTCACTAAATTACCAGATTTAATAATTTTGTATTCATCATAGTAATTTGTAAAGAGTAGATATTTAACAATATTTTATTGACTGAATTAATAAATTATAGCCTCCTCAAATTCATATATATGCTTTGAATAAATCACAATCATTTTTTCTGATCAAAAGGGGCTAGGTTTTTAAGAAATGTGCACATTATTATTTTATGAGTCACTAACATATAGTAATAGGAAGTAGAATAGGAGTTAACTGATACTGAAGTGTGAGATTAGCAGAGGAGCTATGGAGTAATTGATTTGTTTTCTAACTTGATTTTGGCAGGAATTGTGCGGATGTTTACATTTTTCAAAACTCATCAAAGAGTACTTTAAAATGCAATTATTTATTCTATTAAATTATACCTCAACGATGCTGATTTTATATTTTACCTTTTTTTGATATTTTATTCTTAGGTAGAAAAGTGGATATTGTACAGGTAAAGTCTGGGCTTCCCTTTGGTCCCCAGTTTGCCTGGTTTGAGATCAGTTACCTTTATTGATGTTGTGTCTCCTCCTTCCAACACCAGCAGTATCCCACTATCACTAATTCCTTTCTTATAGTATTATGGTAAATGTTCAGGGTCCGTTTATGAGTGAGAACATGTACTCTATTCTTTGTTTCTGTAATAGATCACTGAGTATGATAGACTATAAACCCATCCAAGTTGCTGTGAACTCCATATGTTTGTCCTTCTTTACGGCTGCATAATATCCCATCATGTATATGTAACACATTATTTTTTCCAGTCCAGTTTTGATGGGCAGCATGGCTGGTTCTGTGTTCTTGCATTGTGAATAGTCTTGCAACAAACATGCGTGTTCAGGTATCTTTTTTGTAGAATGATTTGAGTTCCTCCAGGTATATCCTGGTAGGGGATTGCTGGGTCACATGGATGGTCAATTTCTAGTTCCTTTAGAAATTGCCACACTGTTTTCTATAGAGGTTAAACTAGTTTGCATTCCCTCCAGCAGTGTGGAAGCATTCAACGATGCTGATATTTTAAAGAGTAAAATATGGAACCATTTTACAAGGGGTTTTTTTTGGTTTGTTTTTTGACTAAAGAGAAATACTCAAAATTGTTATGTAAGAAGGGATAAGTTCAGGATATGTTCAAAATGTACCTAAATGTAATACATAAAGAGGGATATGTCAGAGAGGCATACTTGTTATGGCATCATCATTTGTCATAACAACAGAGTAGTATGTAGCCAGTAGTATAGCCATATAACTAGAGTACACCTTTCTGTTTCTCCTTTGTAAGTAGTTATTCCACCATATCATTAAGTCTTCACCATGTGATTCTGCACAATATCACGTGTGCAGCTTCTACCTTACTTGCTTTAAAGAAAATTACTTACACGGCCTTCCCTGATTTCTCTTTCCCGACAGCTATAACACAGATATGCCTGTACCCCAGCTTTGATTATATAGATAAAAGATGAGAACCTAGTTGTGGGTGAAGCTAGATTATTGAAGAAACTTGAATCATTGAAAGTCCATCTAGAGCAGAACTTCCCAGCCAGCCAGCCAGGAAAGGTAAGTAAAGTAACATTCTTTATTCTTTAAGCCACTGCATATTTATTCCATTATAAAAGTTAGCCTTGACTCTAACTGAAACCAGGGCAGTTCATGTTGAAATAATAAGAGGAATAAAGGCAAATATATATATAGCAGTGAGTGCACGTGACAAACTGTGTTAGGAAAAGAAGTTGGGAAAAAAATAAGGAAACAGGATAATGGGATGAATTGACCGTGGAAGAATTTATAATTCATACACTTCAATTAAGCTTTGACAATATTATAAAATAAATAAACACAAACATTGCAGGGACTTGAAGGCTTTTTTTCTGGAACATCAACCAGATATATACTACTCATTGGAGTACAGAGTTTCTTGCAAAATAAAACTGTAGTATTCATTTAGAAATAAAGTTGGCAAATATTTTTTTTTCCATTCTGTGGGCTGTCTCCCTGCTCTCTTGATGGTTTCTTTTGCTTTGCAGAAGACAGAGTGTCGATTTCTGAAAGAACTAGAAATTGACCTTCCATATGACCCAGCAATCCCCCTATTGGGAATATACCCGGAGGAACTCAAATCATTCTACAAAACAGATACCTGCACACGTATGTTTGTTGTAGCTCTGTTCACAATAGCAAAACCATTGAACCAACCATGTTGCCCATTGAAACTGGACTGGATTAAAAAATATACATATACACAATGGAATATTATGCAGTCATAAAGACAAACATAAAGACTTCGCAGCGACTTGGATGGATTTGGAGTGGATCATACTCAGTGATCTATCACAGAAACAAAGAACAGAGTACCTATGTTCTCACTCATAAGCGAACCTTGTACAATTAAGAAAGGGATTGATAGTAGTGGGAAACTGTCAGGGGAGGGGGTTGGGATTGGCAGTTGAGGGAAACTGCTAGGGGAGGGAGGGGCATACCTCATCAACAAGGGTACCTGCATAATTAACGTTTGTATACTTAATACTGAATTGTATCCTACATCTTTATAATTTAAAAGAAAAAATAAATAAATAAAAGAAATAAAGTAGTATGTACTGGACCAAAGGAGCAGTCATAAGAATAGAAAATATTTTTTAAAAGATATATGGAGTAAAACATATAAGTCTAAGTTAAAGAAAAACAAAAACCTAGACAATATTGGTAATTGTAGACACAAAAACTTCCTCTTTCTGTTTCTTTTGTACAATGAACTACTTCACTGCTATTTTCATCAGAGTTACATTGTGCTAGAGTTTCCAATTAATTTTAGCAATGCAATCTTCTTACATGAGTTGTCTGCATGAATACATGTGATTCTGTATCTGAATAATATTGGCTTTCTTTGAAAATTAAATTCAAATTATATTCGTTTGCTCTGTGTTCTCCTTTCCTAGGAGGCAAGGAAGTGTATCCAAGAGTGTAGAGAGAGGATGCCTTCCCAGAGATGACTACTCTGCTGTGCTAATTAATCAACAAAAGTTTACAAGGTGTACAGAAGAAAAGAGCTTGCCTGATGGTCTGAAAAGCATGTAAATAGGAAACAAAATATTTTTTTAAATGTCCAAATGAAGAGATTGTACAGTTTTTGACCAGCCCATACATGAAGTACGTATAGAGGAAAACAAAACTAAAACACATTCCCTTTTATCCAATCTTAGTGCTATACCTCTAGGTCAGATCCACACGTCCTACGACTATATGGTAGCCAATTTCTGCAGAATCTTTCTCTAGTCTATCCTACACATTTCCAGTCACATTATGTTCTATAATGTATGTTGGCGTGAGGCTCTCTTTTGTTCTCAATTCTCTGGAAGCGCCTAATGCCTGAAAGAGCGTGGTTCAATCTTCTTGCATGACTGTCAAGGTTCTGTAAGATCTGACTCCAAATTGTCTTTCATCACATCTAAATCCAGACAAAAGTTCTCCTTCTTGCATACAGACTGCTGTTTTGTTTCTTTATCCCTCAGTGCACTCATCCTTTATCTTTATCTTTTGAAAAATCTACTTATCTCTAAAGGTTCAGATTAAATAGAACTTCTTTCTAGTTCCTATTGTGCTACATTTAATTTTTTATATGACATTCCTTTTTTTCAGTTAGTATATTTAGTTGTGTGCATGGCAGTTTTCTGTGGAGAACTGGGTTACAGTGCTCACATTTGAAACTTTATACAAGTCTTCCTTTTGTGTTTCCATTTGCTTCCTCCTATCTTCTCAAAATGAGGCACACAAGTCTTTGTTCTGAAAGAATATAACTGCATACTCACTTGCAAATACATTCTTACAATTGTTTAATCACCTAATGTGACCAGAGATAGAAAGAAAAATTAGCATACATATATTTACCGATTGACATCCCTTTTTGATTTAATTACTTAGTAGACATGGCAATTTTCTGAAAAATTCAACTGTCAATTTGTAGGTGGTGATGATTTAAGAAAAAGATTTTCCTAGGGCAACTCCCTTCATGTCCCCTCCCACTGTGGGAGGTTTTCTGTCCTCTTAATAAATCCTGCTTTCACACACACACACACACACACACACACACACACACACAAAAGATTTTCCTAATATTATCTAGTCTGACCCATTCATGATATAAAGACTACAAATTGGAATTTCATAAATAAAATCTAAAAATTAAAGTAATATTAGTAACAATTATAACAAATGATGTTGTTTAGATTTTTGTGGGAGAAAGTGATAGAAAACATAATCCAAACTCATTTAAGAAAAAATAAATAAATGAAGCAATGCATGGTAAATGTATTTCAAAAATTGAAAAGTAACAATAGATAGGTCTAGCCTCAACTTAGCATGATTCAAGCCTCAAATGACATCACCAATTGTCATCTCCTATTCTTTATACTTCATGTGACTTTGATCTTAGACTCCATGTAGTAACTCTTGTTGGTTTAATTCAGTAAATATATTTTAAGTGTCTATGATATTCTAGATACTATTCAAAATGTTGACAGCATAGAACAGAGAACAACACAATGTCTGTTCTCTTGGAGCTTACATTCTATTTTGAGGGGTATAAGAGAGAGAGAGAGAGAGAGAGAGAGAGTGTGTCTAGTTAGAATAAAATTAATTCAGGGTAAGGAAAAAGTAATGACTTTTGAGAAATATATTTTTGATGAGGTTACCAGGGAAGATCATGAAGGAAAAAAAATCTGATGAGAAGGTATTGGAGTTACGACTGAAATACAGTCAAGAGAGAAAGTCATGGGAATGTCTCTATGTAGATCCCCCCAAGCAGAGGAAAAACAGGCTGAAGCTCAACTGTGCTTGATGTGATTGAGGAAGATTGAAGAAGTGTGTCTCGAGCAGTCAGCAAGGGGCACGGTGGTGGGGAAAGGCATAGAAAAATAGTTCAGCTGGCAGAATAATCTCGAGCTGTTTAGGTCATAATGAGAATGCTTGCTTATTCTCCAAATCAAACAGAAAATTGTTAGAGGATTTTGAGCAGAGACATGGCATGACCGTTAAATATTAAAAAAAAAAAAAAAAAAACACTGCTTGAAGTTTAGGATCAAACATCACAACTCTGAGGCCAGAAGTGGAGAGTACCCCGTCCCCAAAAGGGTCACATAAGTTCCAAGAAGTGAGGCTTGCTGTTGCCTCACTTACTCATATCATCTGCCCTTTTCTAAACTAATCATCAGGGCAGAGAACAGGATGGAAGGTAACTGTACTGAGCAGAAACCAATCATGGGTTTCCCCTTTGTCTCTAATATGATACATTATCATCTCAAATATGTAGAAAAAAATGTAAAATTCACTAAATTGATTGCTAAATGAATGGAGAGGACAGAGAAGTCAGTGAACTTAAAGGTAGATCAATATTAATTGTCTAAATCAAAGAAGAGGAAAAAATTGAATAAAAAATAATCAGGACCTCAGAGACTCTGTTGGTAACCTTGATAGATCTAAACTCTGGATAACTGCAGAGCCAAAGGAGAGGAGAGAGAAAGTAGGTCAGCAAAAAGGTCTTCAGAAACAGAAGAGCCAAAAGCTTTCAACAATGGATGGCAGGTGGAAAATTAAACATTCAAAAAGTTCACTAAAATCCAAACATAAATGTGAAAAAAACCACACCTGGGCACATCATAATCACATGTATGGAAACCAAAATTAAGGAGGATATCTTGAAAGCAGCCAAAAAACAAGCAAGCAAACCAACAAAAACCCACATAATATTGACAGGAAAAAAAACAATAATTTAAATGACTTAGGAATTCTCATTAGAAGTGATCCAGAGCTGGGCAAGTGGCCTATGGCTGTAATCCCAGGACTTTGGGAGACTGAGGGGGGAGAATATCTTGTGCCCAGGAATTCGAGACCAGCCTGGGCAATATAGTGTTTTTCTTTACCAAAAAACATTTAAAAAAATTAATTGGGCATGGTGGCACACAGTTATAGTTCCAGCTACTTGGGAAACTGAGGCAGGAGAATCGCCAGAGCCCAGGAGACTGAGGCTGCAGTGAGCTAGTATTGCACCACTGCATTCACTCCAGCCTGGGTGACAGAGTGAGATCCAGTCTCAAAAGGAAAGAAAGAAAGACAGAAGCACCAAGATGGGT
>CAUYQG010022810.1:0-14482 GCA_963574415.1 Tarsius wallacei
TATAAAAAAGATACCTGCACTCGTATGTTTATTGCAGCATTGTTCACAATAGCAAGAACCTGGAAGCAAACTTGCTGTCCATCAAAAGAGGACTGGATTTAAAAAATGTGGTACATATACACAATGGAATACTACGCAGCCATAAAAAAGAACGACATCATGAATTTCGCAGCATCCTGGATGGAACTAGAGTCTATAATACTGAGTGACCTCTCACAGAAACAAAAAACTGAGTATCACATGTTCTCACTCATATAGTAGACCTTGATCATCCAACGTATTACCACAAGAAAATGATCGACAGTGGTGGGAAACTATGGGGCGGGGGAGGGATAGGGGAAGGGATTAATGGCAGTAAATAACTGTCTGGAGATGGGGGGACACTTCTTATCAACAAGGGTGTCTGAACGAGATATATTTGTGTAGCTAACCCTTAACTGTACTCCACAATATCACAATAAAAAAATATTGAATACAAAAAAAAAAAGGGTCCCCCAAGTGTTGAGCAGGCTTACTGGAAAAAGATCCTCACACATCTCTTGGTGAAATACCAGAACTCTAAAGATAAAGAGAAAATCCCAAAAGCTTCCAGAGAAAGAGAAACAACAAAAATATGTTATTGGCAAGGGAACAAAACCAAACATTAAAGGCCATTCTGGATATTAGAAAATAATGTAGGCCAGGCAGAGTGGCTCACACCTGTAATCCCAGCACTTTGGGAGGCTGAGGCAGGAGGATTTCTTGAGGCCAGAAGTTCAAGACAAGCCTGGGTAACTTAGCTCTCTATAAAAAATTGTTTTAATTAAATAAAATGGGAAAAAATGGAGCAACAAATTCAAAGTTCTGAGGGAACTAGCAACCAAGTAGGAAGGCAAATTAAAAACAACTTTTTAAATAGGTAATGACTCCAAGATTACCACTGACCAGCACTTAACCAAAAATAAAAAAATATGGTACAATTTTTTTTTTAATTCTAAGAAGAGCCAAACCCAACAGGAAGCCAGAGGGCAAGAGAAGCACTTCACAGAGGTCAGCCTACTGGAGAAGAGGAAATGGGAGGTGGATTCAAGGATAGGATGGGAAAAATCGGGACACCCAGCATAGTCATCAATCTGTACCTAAACTTATTCTAAGTTTTGGTTATAAAATGAACTACTAAAAATGCAGTGAGACAAGGCTTATTTAATAATGTAGAATTTGATGAATGCTTGTTTTATTTGTTCAAATTGTTGACAAAAAGTTAAACTCTGAAATATTTCAAGAGATTTAATTCTGAGCCAAATATGAGTGACCATGGCCCAGAGTACAATCTCAAAAGATGCGCCCAAGGTAGTTGGATTACAGTTTGGTTTTATACATTTTAGGGAGACAGATGTTACAGACATTGTAAGGATAAACTGAGGCAAGGGTAGTCTGGTGACATAGGAATAAAGCAAAGATTTGCAAAAAGAAACAAAGTTCATTATTCACTTTCCACAGACAGAAAGGGGCCAGTGCTCACAAGCAAGCATGGAATATCCTTTAAGGGAAGAGGGCTTTTTATAAGGAAGCAGCGCTATTAAAAATCTCCAGCAACTACATTCTTGGGTGTTGATAACACCAGTCCTGCTTTCTTTGCCATTGTCAAGGCAATTAGTCTTGATTCCAGGTGGTGGGTGGTGGGCAGTCACAGGAGGCTGATTACAAAAGGTGAGGTGAGCTTGGTCTTGCATTGCCTGGGAAATAGACACTTAGAAAAAAGAGTAATTGATACAAAATACACTTAAAAGTTATAAAACAATTGTCAATAACTATCTCCAGTGAACTGGGTTTGTCCTTGGCTAATAATTAGAGGGTGGGGTATGTGTGAAGCACAATAACTAACTAGCAAAGTATGTGGAAAGAAGAAAAATAAAACTCAGCTAAATTGGCTGCTTTAAAATGACTACACTTTAGCTAAGGTGACTCTATTTTGATTTTACCAACTTTACCCTTTCAGACATCTTGAAGTGGGGTGGGTGGAGGAACACCTATAGGTCATAGGTGGAGTCAAAGATTTTCTGATTGGCAACTGGTTGAAAGAGTTAAGCTATGCTTGCGTTAAGGGGGATTGTGGAAGCCAAGGTTCTTGTTATGTAGGTGAAGCCTCTAAATAGCAGGCACACATTCTCAGGACCTACTGGTGACATATGCCATGGGTGTAGGTCCTCAAGTTGGCCAGAATAAACCTCCACCATCCCTCCCCCTGCTCACTTCAAGATGTCTAATTAGTAGGTCTGACTCTTCACAAGAAAGGAAATTCTGTACAGATGCAAATTTCCCCAAGAGAAGACTCTGTGGGGCCATTCCAAAATACATCAAAGAAATATATCTTGGAGTAAAATATCTGTTATTTCCTTAGGGCCTGTTATCTGTCACATGGGGCTGTACCAGATTCAGGTTGGAATTTGGTGTCTTCACAGAGTCTGATTCATCAGTCTTATGACCTCTAATGTTAATGCTAGTCAGTTACGGGAAGCACTATAACAAGGTATACAACCTCCTTTCCATCATGGTCTAGAATTTCATTTTCCAAGTTTCCCTCGGCCCAGAGTGGGTCTCTCCAGTCAGTTGGAGACTTAGAATTTTATTTTTAGTTTACAGAATTTCGTGACCCCAAACATTGTGCCATAGCCTCTTCCACTCCTCATATCGCTCCCTTGAGTCTTACCATCTTTATTCTATTTTAATATGTGACTCTAGCATCTTTCATTTTAATTAAAAGTAGTAGAGGAAAAATGCTAAGAGAGATGGTGTTTGTTGTGTTTGTTAAATACTTTGGCTATTTAGAAAAGAAAGAGAAGAAAATTTTAGAAGAGTTGCACCTTAGCCTTAGGTAAGTGGAGAAAAGATGCCAAACTGTAAAATATTTTAGGAGGATTTATTCTGGCCAACTTGAAGACCTAGACCCATGGCATATGTCCTCAGTAGGTCCTGAGAATGTGTGCCTGCCATGGTTGAAGGGTAGCTTGGTTGTATACAGTTTAAGAGGACAGAAGTTACAAGAAATCATAAATCAATACATGTTGATTTACACTGGTTCAGTCCAGGGAGGTAGGGCATTTTCAAGTGGGGGTCCGCAGGCTATAGGTGCATTTAAAGATTTTCTGGCTAACTAGTTAGCATAGTTATCGAAAGAAACTTGAAAGCAGTAAAGGAACGGGCAGCTTGAGGAAGATAAAGAAGCGGAGTTGCCTGATATGTAGATGAAGATTTATGGGTTTAAAAAAAAAGCCAGTTCTGAGGAAGGTAGAGTAGGCATATTTCACTCGATCTCTCCTCAAGAATGCAACAAAAAACTGTGGACAGAGTATATGGAGCAGCTCTCCAGGGCTATTGGAAAGTAAATAATAGCACGTAGTTTTTGGAAAGAGACCAGAATGTAAAGTCTCACTAAACCAGTGAATTTCCTGGCGTTTTGTCTCCTAATCCCTCCTGGCCTGGACTCAGGTAATCCAAAATCCAGAACTATGCATTGGGTGTGGGCAGAGCTCCAAGAAGCCCTCTATTCCTAGTTGCTATAGACAGAATGTTTATGTTCCTCCCCCTGCCAAATTCCTATGCTGAGGTCCTAACCCCTAGCGTGGAGATGGAGCTTCTAAGGAAGTAATTAAGGTTCAGTGAGACCATAAAGGTGGGGTCCTGATCTGATAGAATCAGTGTCCTCATAGGAAAAGACACCAAAGAGTGTTTGTTCTCCCTGCTCCAATTTGGCACACAGGAAAGACCATGTGAAGACACAGTGAATGCATGGCCATCTACAAGCTGAGAAGGGAGTCCTCACCAGAAACCAAATTTGTTGAAAAAAAATTTTTTTTTGAGTTGGAGTCTCACTCTGTTACCCAGGATGGAGCGCAGTGGCACGCTCACAGCCACCCCAGCGTTGACCTGCTGGGCTCCGGCGATCCTTCTGCCTCGGCCTTCCGAGTAGTCGGAACTACAGGCGCGCACTACCACACCCAGCTAATTTTTTATTTTTTTATTATAGAGACGAGGTCTCGCCAAATTGCCTGGGCTGGTCTCGAACCCAGGGGCTCAGGCAATCCACTCGCCTCAGCCTCCCAAAGTGCCGAAATTACAGGCTTAGCCACCAAGCCTGACCTGTTGACACCTTCCTTGATCATGGACATCTAGCCTCCAGAACAATGAGAAAAGTAATTTCTATCATTACTACCCGGTCTATGGTACCCGGTCTATGGTATTTTGATACAGCAGCCTGAACTGACTAATACACTAAAGAACAAGAATCAGAACTCTTATGGATGAGAGAAAGTGGGGGGAATCCCTGGGGAGGAGGTTATTTGTTTGTTTCTTTGTTTACCATTCTCTCTTGCCCAGTCCCCAGACAATATCATGATATCAGTGGCAGTGATAGCAGCAGTTTAACAAGCAGGAATTTTAAATCTGACATAGGGGGATCGTTCTCTCTGATCAGAAGAACTGTGACCCCAAGAGTTTGGAAGAAATTTCCTTGGTTTTGGGGGGGTTTTTTCCCCCCTCTATCCTCTAACTGCTTTCCCCTGAAGTCATAAGCAATGATAGGAAGTGTGAAACAAAGTAAAGGAATTAAAGCTCCAGTTTTCTAAAGAGAGGACCCTTAAAAAACAACTTCCAACAAATAAAAGTCCAAGGCTAGCCAGTTTCACCGTCAAACATTTAAAAAATTAATACCAATCCTTCTCAAACTCTTCCAAAAAAAAAAAAACACTCAAAAAAGAGGGAATGCTTCCTAACTCATTCTATGAAGCTAGCATTCCCTGATATCAAAGTTAGATAAACATATCACAAGAAAACAACACACACACCAATAACCCTTATGACTATTGATGCAAAGCCTCAACAAAACACTAGCAAACTGACTCAAATATTAAAAGGATTATACACCATGACCAAGTGGAATTTATCCCAGAATAACACTGCAACACTTTTGAAGACTGAACTATATTGGAACCACAGTCCAATGGTGGGGAATTGTGGTCTGAACCTAGCCAGGTTGATTACCTACTTAAAAAAAAGAATCAACATTCTTTACAGTACTTAAATAAAATCCAAAGTTCATAACATAATGTTCAAAATGTCCAGAATACAACCAATAGTTATTTGGCATACAAAGAGTGAGAAAAATCTCAACATCTCCTGAAGGAAAATCCCTAGACACCAACCCAAGTATGACAGAAATGTTAGGATGATTAGACAAAGACTTTAAAGAGAATACTCCAACTATGCTCTAAGAATGAATAAAATAAACGGAAAGATAGAAAAGTCTTAGTGAAGAAATCAAGATATATTTTTTTAAAATCAAGTGAAAAATGTAGAACTGAATACAATAACCAAAATAAAACTCACTGGATGAGCTTAATAGCAGAATGGAGAAGACAGAGCTAAAAGTCAGTCCATTTGAAAATAGATCAATAGAAATTAGGCCAGGCACAATGGCTCATGCCTATAGTCACAGTGCTTTGGGAGGCCAAGGTGGGAGGATCGCTTGAGGCTAGGAGTTCGAGACCAGCATGGACAACAGTGGATCTTATCTCTACAAAAAATTTAAGAATATCAGGTATGGTGGCACGTGCCTGTAGGATTAGCTACTTGGGAGGTTGAGGCAGAGGAATAGCTTTAGACCAGATTTTAGGTTACTCAAACTGAGTAACTTTGATTGTGCTCTCTAGCCTAGGCAACAGAGCAAGATCCTCTCTCTAAAGTTATATATATATTCATTATTATATTATATAATAACAATACATTCAACATATACATTTTCTTTTCAAGTGTACATAGAACATTCATCAAGATGGCCCATATCCTGGATCACAAAACAAACCTAAATAAATGTTAAAGAATTGAGTCTGCTTTATATATAATGCAGCAAGAGAAAAATGATAAATATATATATTTTTAAGATGGCATGTCACTCTGTCACCCAAGCTGGAGTGCAGTGGCACACTCATGGTCACAGCAACCTCAACCTGCTTCAGGCAATCCTTCCACCTCAGTCTTCCAAGCAGCTGGAACTACAGGTGTGCGCCACCACACCCAGCTAATTTTATTTTTATTGTAGAGACAAGGTCTTGCCAAGTTGCCTGAACTGGTCTTGAACCCACAGGTTCAGGCAATCCACTCACCTCGGCCTCCCAAAGTGCAGGCTGAGCCACCAAGCCCAGCCTGATTCAATACTTACAATAGAACAACAATTCAAATAATTGAAGATTTTTTTTGTCAGAAATCATGGAGTCCAGAAGGAAGCAGCACATTTTTAAGTGCTGTAAAAAAAAAGTCAACCCAGAATTCTATATCCAGGGATGTAGATATCCAAAGGAAGGTCTTTAGACAGAAAGGAAATGATACCCAAGGGAACATGGAAGCTTAAAGATGATGGAAGAGCAATAAATAGTAAATAGATAAATAGAATATTCATCTTCTCTTGAATTCTTTAGAATGTTTGATGTTTCAAAGCAAAAAATTATAACTATCTGATGGAGTTTCCAATGTATGTAGAAGGAATATCTGTGACAATTACAACATGAAGGGGGAAGATAAAGAAACTTCTTTGGCAGTCAGGTTTCTACATTGTATTTGAAGTACTAAAACATTAATTCTAAGTAGACTGTGAAAAGTTAAGAATGTACATAGTAATTCCTATAGAAAACACTAAAAATCTGTACAAAGAGAAAGAGTAAAAAACTCAATAGGTAAATTACAATGGAATACTAAAAAAAAAAAACAAAATGCAAATAATCCAAAAGAAGGCAGGAAAGAAGAAATAGAGGGAAAAAAACACAAAGAAAGAAAACAAAATAAATTTAAAATGAAAAATCTAAATTCAAATATACAAATAATTACATTAAATGTAAATGGTCTAAATACACCAATTAAAACACATAGATTGTCAGAATGTATTTTTTAAAAACTCAACTATATGCTGCCTGCAGAACCCCTTTTTAAATATA
This sequence comes from Tarsius wallacei, assembly GCA_963574415.1. Lineage (NCBI taxonomy): Eukaryota > Metazoa > Chordata > Mammalia > Primates > Tarsiidae > Tarsius > Tarsius wallacei. The sequence continues at coordinate 6,966 of CAUYQG010022810.1, forward strand.
ATACTATAGGTAAATTAAAAATAAAAGGATAAAACATATACTGTTGTGCCAAGATATAATTTCTCAGAGTAGGTGAAAGTAAGAATCTGATTCACATTTCCTAAAGTTTTATCTCAGCTCTGTCATCTGCAAGTTGTATGACCTTCCAAAATAATTTAAAAAAATAAATAAAAGGATTGAAAAAGAAATGTTATGCAACACAATCAAAAGAAAAGTGAAGTGGCTATGTTAATATCATTCAAAGTATAAAACAAAGTAACCAGGGATAAAAGGGACATTACATAATGATAACAGAGTCAATTCACCCTGTGAAGATATAACAATTCAAAATGTTAGAACACTAATATTTAGGATTAAATGTTAATTGTAACAATAAAGCCTCAAAATGCATAAAGCAAAAACTGATAGAACTGAAAAGAGAAATGGACATATCCAAAATTGTTGGAGACATCAACTTTTCTCTACCAGTCTGTAGACGGAAAATCAGCAAGGATACAGGGGAACTAACCACCACCACCAAACTGGATCTGACATTCATAGAATAATCCATTCAACAAATACAGGTTATTTGCAAGTATACAGGGAACACTCATCAAGATGGACCATATCCTGGATCACAAAACAAACCTGAATAAATGCTAAAGAATTGAGGCTGGTTGTGGTGGCTCATGCCTGTAATCCCAACACTTTGGGAAGCCAAGGCAGGAGAATTGCTTGAGCCCAGGAGCTTGCGACCAGCCTGGGCAACATAGAGAGACCTCATCTCTACAAAAAATAAAAACATTAGCCAGCCTTGGTGGTATGTGCCTGTAGTCTCATCCACTGAGGAGGCTGCGGCAGGAAATTGCTTGAGCCCAGGAGTTTGAGGTTGCAGTGAGCCATGATCATGCCACTACACTCTAGACTGGGCAACAGAGATGCTGACTCAAAAATAAAAAATAAAAATAAAAGTAAGAGAATTGAAATTATACAAAGCATGGTCTCTAGCTATCATGGAATTATACTAGAAATTAATATCTGAAAGATAATTAGAAGATCTCTAAATGTTTAGAAATTAAACAACACATTTCTAAATAATCCATGAATTGAAGAAAAAAATCTCAATTAGAGAATATTTTGGAAATTAGAGAATATTTTGAACAAAAATGAAAACACAACAATGCAAAATTTGTCAGATGAAGCTAAAGTAGTGTTTAGAGAGATATTCATAGCATTAACTGCTCATATTAGAAAAATACAAACAAGATATTCCAGATAATGCTAACAAAAATAAATCAAGGTGGTGAAATTAATATAAAAGAAAATGGAATTCAAGGCTAAAAATATTCAAAGGCAAGAAGACAGATGGTTTATTAAGCTAATAGTTATGAAAATCTACCATATTCCAGGCAGTATTCTAAGATATTTATATGTACTTACTCATTGAGTCCTTACAATAATTATGAGTTATGAATTATGAGTTATATTATTATGATGATTTTTTTGAGTTGGAGTCTCACTCCGTTGCCCAGACTGGAGTGCAGTGGCCGCTCCCAGCCACCGCAGCCTCAACCTGCTGGGCTCTGGTGATCCTTCCGCCTCAGCCTTCCAGGTAGCTGGAACCACAGGTGTACACCACCACACCCGGCTAATTTTTTGATTTATTGTAGAGATGAGGTCTCGCCAAGTTGCCCAGGCTGGTCTCAAACCCATGGGCTCAGGCAGTCCACTCGCCTCAGCCTCCCAAAGTACTGGGATTACAGGTTGAGCCACTGAACCCGACTATTTATTTATTTATTTATTTTGAGTAGGAGTCTCACCACTACAGCCTTGACCTGCAGGACTCAGGTCCTCCTTTCACCTCAGCCTTCCAAGTAGCTGGAACTACAGGCATATGCCACCATGCCTGGCTAATATTTTGATTTATTGTAGAGATGAGGTCTTGCCAAGTTGCCCAGGCTGGTCTTAAACCCCTGGGCTCAGGCAGCTCTCTTGCCTTAGCCTCTCAAAGTGCTGAGATTACAGGTGTGACCCAACGTGCCCATCCTAGAGTTCAGTAATATTATTATCCCCATTTTACAGATGAAGAAATAGAGGACAGAGAAATTAAGATAGTGGTATAACAAGTATTTGAACCCAGAGCTTGTGCTCTTGATTGCTACACTCTACTGGATAAAATATATATTAACTTTTGCTCATCTAACACTATCGCTGCAAAAATATACAAAAATAACCTATTAGAAATGCAAAGACAGAGTGATAAATCAAAAACAGCAGTGAGCAGCTTTAAGATAGCTGTTTTAATAAGTCAACATATCATGTAAACAAATAATAAGTTTACAAAGGGTTTAAATTACACAATTAACAAAATATGTAATATATAAATAAACTTTGTGCTCAACTAAGAGAAAACATTCAGTCTTTTTTTTTCCCCTAGAGACAAAGTCTCCTTCTCTTGCCCACGCTGGAGTATAGTGGTGTGATCATAGTTCATGGCAGCCTCAAACTCCTGGCCTCAAGTCATCCTCCTGCCTCAGCCTCCCAAAGTACTGGGATTATAGACATGAGTCACCACACCTGGCCAAGAACGTTCAATTTTTTAAAAATACACTCACAACATTTGTAAAAATTAACCATCTCCTAGGATACAAAGAAAATCTCAACCAATTCCAAAAAGCAGAACATATAGACCTATTCTCTGAATAAAATAAATAATAAAATTGGAAATAAACCACAAAACTATAGCCAAAATTTATCTTATTTTTAATACCCCCTTAAATTATTCTTGGATTAAAGAAGAAATTAAAACTGAAATTATAAGCTAATTAGAACTAGATTAAAAACTGCAGCACTGTCTTTATATGTGTCTAAAATGGCACTCAGAGAAAATTTTAGAGCTTTAAATGCCTTCATTAGGAAAGAAGAATGACTTAAAAATAAATAATGCATTCACGTTTATAAGTTAGGGGGGGAAATCAATCAGCAAAATGGACACCAAGAACGTAAGAAGAAGGAATTAAAGGTAGAGGCAGAAAAGGGTAAGTAGAAATGAAAATAACACAAAAAACTGGAATTTTTTGAAAAACCCAGTAAAACACAAACATTTAACAAATCTGTGGGGGAAAAAATAAAATGCATGAATAATTTAGGAATAAGAAATTAGGATTGAAAAAAATTATACCTGGGATAGTCAACCAGGTGGCTCTGATGTCCTGAGTAGGTGGCTTCCAAGTTTGGGGTTGGCTGGCTGCTGGCTGGTCTTGGCTGGTCTCAGTGGAATGACTGAGGGGGGTCTCTCTGCTCCATGTGTCTCACCTCCTCTAGCAGGCTGGTTCAGACATGTCCTTATGGAAATGGTAGAACACACAGCCTAGGGAAATACACAAGGCCTAGGCTCAGAACTCACACCATCCATCACTTCCACCTTGTTTTATTAGCTAAAGTACTATGTGGCAGAGAGAAATCTCACACAGCAAAGAGTCTGGATGTAGCAATGTGCAAAGAATTAGGGCCAGACAGACTTCATATAGAAAAAGTCTAAAAACAATAGATAGGATGGGTTACCAACTTGATGACAATGGTTGCTTCTGAAGGGGAAGGAAGAATGGGTAGAAGAGAGGTAGAAAGGTTACCAACTAAGCCGGGCATGAGGGCTCATGTCTGTAATCTCAGCACTTTGGGAGGCTGAGGTGAAAGGACTGCCTGAGCCCAGGGGTCAAGACCAGCCTGGGCAACTTGGCAAGACCTCGTCTCTACAATAAGTAAGAAAAAATTAGCCAGGCATGGTAGCGCGCACCTGTAGTTCCAGCGACTTAGAAGGATCACATGAGCCCAGCAGGTGGAGGATGCAGTGGCCGTGAGTGTGCCACTGCTCTCCAGCCTGGGTGACATAGTAAGACTCTCACAAAGAAAGAAAGAAGGAAGGAAGGAAGGAAGGGAGGGAGAGAGGGAGGGAGGGAGGAAGAAAAGTGGTCAACTGTATCTACAAGGCTTTACTAAAAAGAGAGAGAAGGCTAGGCACAGTGGCTCATGCCTGTAATCCCAGCACTTTAGGAGGCGAAGGCAGGAGACTCACTTGAGCTCAGAAGTTCAAGACCAGCCTTGGCAACACAACAAGACCTTGCCTCTACACAAAATAGAACAAATTAACCCAGCAGGGTGGTGTGCACCTATAGTCTCAGCTATTCGGTATACTGGCTGAGGTGGGAGAATTGCCTGAGTCCAGGAGTTCGAGGCTGTAGTGAGCTGTGATCACGCCAATGCACTTCAGCCTGGGCAACAGAGCAAGACCCTGACTCAAACAAACAAACAAACAAATAGGAAGAGAGAGAGAGTCTTAGACTTGGCAAAGTGTCAACATTGAGTCATTCTCAGTGATGGGTACATGGGCATAGTCTCAGTGTTGGTGATTTAACCTTGATTTTCTGTATGCTTGAAATTTTTTCAATTAATAGAGAAAGAAGTTTTCCTATTCAAGAGGTAAGCATGCCTTTGATATCCAAACCAGACACGGATAACACAAAAACTGGAAGAAAAACTAAAGCGCAATTCTAACTATGAAAATAAAGGCAAAATGAAACCAGAGGTTTATCAAAAGAGTAACACACCATGACCAAGTAAGTCACATCCATAAATATAAGGATGGTGAGTATTAGGAAACTGTTGCTGCAATTCACCACGTGCACAGATTCAAGGAGAAAAAACGGCAGGTTTTAAAAAAGAAATCTCTATATGGCAAAACTGCATGTCCAAGGCAACAAACCAGGAACAAATATTCATAATTCACTTTTCAGAAAACGGGCACATTTCCTGAATATATGTGCTCATATATATCAATTTCTAAAGACCAACAATTCTACAGAAGAATATACAAAGGATGTGAACAGTCAGCTCTCAGAAAAGGAAGTGCAAATGGCTCTCACACCTGTGCAAAAACTGTCTGGCCCACTCATAACTAGAGAAATGCAAATTCTCCAATGCAAAGTGCCTGGAGAGATCTTGGTTCCTAAATACCATTAAAAAGTTCTGGATGACCGGACTCGGTGGCTCAGCCTGTAATCCCAGCACTTTGGGAGGCCGAGGCAAGTGGATTACCTGAGCCCGTAGGTTCGAGACCAGCCCGGGCAACTTGGCGAGACCTCATCTCTATAATAAATCAAAAATTAGCCGGGCGTGGTAGTGCGTGCCTATAGTTCCAGCTACTTGGAAGGCTGAGGCTGAAAGATTGTTGGAGCCCAGCAGGATGACACTGGGGTGGCCGTGAGTGTGCCACCGCACGCCAGCCTGGGTGACAGAGTGAAACTCCACCTCCCCCCAAAAAATTAGGTATGACAGTATAATTATAACCCAAAGAATTAGGAAAGTAAACAAATGAGAAAGAAATCCTCCCTACAGAACTCAGTTGAAAGGAATAGAGCCACCCTCCTTCATTCCATAGCAGACATCGCCTTATGTCATCCTATGTGACAGGATCTGGGCTGGGGCTGGGCTATGACAGGCCCCCGGGAACTCATATCTTGCTGGTGATGGACGATGACATCATGGCATCCTGGACAATGACATCATGGTATCCTGTCACTTTACACACGACCACCCACCTGCTTCTCCTCTCAGCCCCTCTAGTACGTATTTTGCTTTTTCCAGTGCCTTTTTGTAAATTGCAATGTAATTTACATGAGATAAAATGCAGTCATTGTAAGTGTACAGTTTGACATGTTTTGACAAATGCTGGCCTCTGTTGTAACCACCACCCTCATCAAAATGAAGAATTTTTGCACCCCAGGAAGTTTTCTTCCATCCCCACCTCAGGCAACCACCTGTCTGATTTCTGTCTTCATGCCTTATTGTTGCCTGTTCTAGCATGTCATCAAAATGGAATCATACAGTATGTATCTCGAGTCTGGCTTCTTTCATTCAACATACTCTCTGCAAATGCACCCATAGAATGTTTTTCAATGATTCATTCCTTTTTCTTGCTGAGTAGTATTTCATTGTATGGATATACCATGGCTTGTTTTTCCCTTCACCTGCTGATGGTCATTTGGTGATTTCTAGTTTGGACTATTAAAAACACAAGGGGATTTCAAAAGGTTCATGGCAAATGGAATTAAAAATAAAAAAATATAAACTTTATGTTTCAACACAAGTTCCATCAAGATCAAGATAGTTTTGTGATGATGCCAGCCATTTGTCCATCCCTGAAGAACTGAGGGCCCTGGGACTTTAACCATGCCAGTGGTTTTTTATATTTTTAACTGAAGGAAAATGGGAACCCTTTACAAATTTTTTAAGATTGAGAAACAAAAAGAAATCAGTGGAACCGAATCAGATCTGTAGAGAGTCCCAAGAGCTCTATACCTCACCAGCAGCTGGTAGCAACTCCTTCCTAGCGATTTTAGTAGGTGTGTAGTAGTATCTCATTGAGGTTTTCATTTTTGTTCCTAGATGGCTAACGGTGATGAGCATCTTTATGTGCTCACTGGATGTTCATATACCTCCTCTGGTGAACTGTCCAAATCTTTGGCCCATTTAAAAAAGGGGATTGTTTTCTTATCGGTTGTAGTTCAGAGTGTTTTGAATAGCACAGACCACAACCAGATATTCCCATTAGATCCCACACCTAGCCTCCCGCCAGGGAACTGTCAATAAAATCCAAACACCACAATCTAACGGAGTCTGTTCTCTGACCATCTCCCCGCCACCATCTACCAACCTCCACACTTCTCAGTCCTTCCTTTGACACTGCCTGCTTGGCTGTCCTCCGAACCAGCCCCACGCATCTCTCTCCAGGAGTCATCGTGTTCCTGGACGCTTTAGTGTTTGCTTCCTCAAAAGTTGGGGCTTCCCTGTATCTTGGGCATTTAGCACTGCTGTTGAATGAATACATGAATGTCAGAAAATGCTTCTCTGAGGAAGTGACACTGCATTATAATCACTGAAGGAGTTAATCAGATGAGAAGGTAGAGAAAGAGCATGCCAGGTAGAGGAGTCAGCACACACAAAGTCTCTGCGGCAGGAGGGTGCTTGGTTTGTTCAAGAAACTGTAAGAAGATCAGTGGAAGAGGCCAGGGGTTATATTCCACTTCTATATCAGGACCCTGAGCAAGATGGGAAGTTCCCAGAGTTTGACAATTTGTGGTTTTTTGCCTTTGGGGAGGGGTGGAAGTGACCATGATTGGTGACCTAAGCATTCCTCTGGCTGCCAAATGAGGAAACTCCAGCTTCTTAAAGACATGCGAGTCCCTCAGGACAGGACGGGGAGGAGACAGAAGTGGTTTGGATCCAGTGATGGCAAGAAGTGGACAGAGATCAGAGAAAGCCTTAGGAGGTGAAGATGAGCAGATCTTGGTGATGGATTGATGATGAGGGTGAAGGCGGACAAGGACAACCCCAGGTTGCTACTAGTGAGGTGGAAGGAAGGGACTAGGGCAGGGCCCTTCCCAGAGGCCCAGGCCCACCACAGAAATGTCACGTCTGGGTCTCAGTCACGCTAAACTCCAGAGGCCCCGGAGACTGTGTGTGTGTGTGTGTGCGCGCGC
>CAUYQG010022814.1:0-27018 GCA_963574415.1 Tarsius wallacei
AAAACAGGCCGGGCTCGGTGGCTCAGCCTGTAATCCCAGCACTTTGGGAGGCCGAGGTGAGTGGATTGCCTGAGCCCGCGGGTTCGAGACCCACCCGGGTAACTTGGCGAGACCTCATCTCTACAACAAATCAAAAACTAGCCGGAAGTGGTAGTGCGCGCCTGTAGTTCCAGCAACTTGGAAGGCTGAGGCGGAAGGATCACAGAGCACAGGTCGGGGCTCCCGGCCACTGCACTCCAGTCTGGGCGAAGTAGTGAGACTCCAACTCAAAAAAAAAAAAAGGTGGGATAAATTGATGTCTGAAGAAACGTCCCATCAAATTTGAGAGGATTCATCTTGAGAGCTCTTCACCTCCCAGAAAGTCAGAACAGGATGAATATAGTTCCCAGTCCAACCACCAGGCAGGCTGACAACCCTGACCTCCACCACCACCATCCTCACCACCGACTCTGACCTAGACCAGGAAGCCAACACATTCCTCCCGTGATCTCCATGATTTATTGTCACTGGAATGAGAACACTCATGGGGGTGGTAAATTACAAATCCCAGGTAACCTGACCTCTAACCTCAAAACCCTACCTGAGAACAGTGGGCCTTGAAACCAATAAATACAAAGCTACCTCTGCCTTGTTACAAAGGCAGATTGGCACAGGGCCCCGGAACCCGGCTGCTGTGGCACATACTGGGATGGGAGCAGTTATCATTCTTCTGCTGGCTTCACTTGCTTGGCAGCCTCTAACTGGCAAAGTAGCTCATCCCACTGCACAAATTGCTTGGAGAGAAGCATTGTCTGGTTGCAGGTCAAGGTGAGAATAGAAGTCTGAGTGAGGAAGTGGGTGGGAGTGGGGGAGCAGGGAAATAGGCTGGTTGGGATGAGATGAGGGAGAGGTAGAACAAAAGGACAGGGCTTGGGGACAGCACCCATTAGGGGCCTAGCTGAGCAGAAAGGATACAGTCTTGTTGTATTCCTCCAGGAGAGCTTTGGACTCCTCAGTGATCTCCACACACTGGTCCTGCACAGCCAAAGTGTGGCCGAGAAGGGAGCTGGGCAAAGCCCCTAGCTTCCACTGACTTTCCTACCTCATGAGGAACCCCACTCTCCATAGAGCCTACAAAAGGTAATGCTTAACCCCAGAGCCAAAGGAGCAAATGGCTAAGGGCACTTTCAGGCTCCACAATGGGTGCCCTAAAAGCAATACAAAGAAGACAGATGGAAGAGTGGGCCACATAGTAAGTAAACATGCCCCATAGTATATGTCTCCTCCTCTGTCCCTACTTCTGAAACCTCTTTGAACTTTACACCAGGGCCTGGGAATAGTGAAAAAAGAACTCCTCCACCCACAGTCAAGGACATACCATCCCCAGGAATTCTTGGGTACCTCCCAACCTCGACCTTATAGTGTCTCAGAATAGCCCTACTCTGGGAGGCAGGAGGCCACGATATGGCTGTAGGCATGTCTCTTACCCTCTCTAGGGCATATGGAAGATAAAGGATAAGTCCTGAAGTTTCCCCTTAGCTGACATTGGAAGGGTTTGAAGCTGCTTCCCCAGGTGGCTTGAGTGGGGATGAGGTGCCGCACCACCCTACCTTCCCTCTTCTAGTCCTCTCCCCTCCCATACCTGCTGCTGGATGTGGATCTGGGCCAAGTGCTGCAGGCGGGCGGCATGCTCAGGAACGGCTGTAAAACACAACGCACACTGCCCAATGACGCTCGTGCCCTCCCCCGGGACTGCTCAATAGTCTATTAGGTCTTCGGCAGGATTAGAGTATTGAGTGGAAAAGCTAAACAAACGCCAGGCTTCATCGACCGCTGCAGCTGGAGGTGGTGGTGGGGCTCCCTGCCCACTCCTGTCTTACTCCAGGACCCAGAGGGGAGGTGAGGATACAAGTCCCGAGGAGATGACAAAACCTTGGTGCTCCCATTGTTGCGCCCTGCCTGCCCACTCCAGTGCTTAAGCAAGGCCAGGTAAAGAGAACTTTGGCTACCATGGGACCTATCCCTTTGTTCTCAGCCTAGCGGGGCCAGGTCTGCCTAGCCCAGGGAACAGGGAGCCTGCAGGTGGGCTAAAAATGAATGCCAGGTCCCTAAGCTAGCCACCTGGAATCCAACACCCAGAGCCTTAGCTACCATGCTGTGCCCACAGCTTAGGGCTGTCAGATACTCAGTAGGTAGCTGATCAAGGGCAGGGAGGGGGAACTGGGAAAAATACCTCTAGAGACAGACAAGATGGATATCTGGATTCAACTAAAGTCACTGTCTGCTTGTCAAAGTCCAGGCCCAGGGACTGCTCTCAGCATCGCAGCAGAAAAAATTCATGTACGTTCATGTACTTGGCAGAGACTCTGGCAGTACAATGTGGGTGCCCTGAAGGGGAGATGCTGAGGAGTGGGGTAGAAGGCAGAAGGAATTTCCAGAGTTGGTGCTTGTAGAGCTTATGCCTGAGGTCCTAAAGCTGGGCTCTCCACCCTGGTAATTTTAGTCCCAGTGGAGGTGGCAAGTACCCTCAGGGTGAGGATAAAGAGAGGGAACAGACCCAACCTGAGCCATAGAACCTGAGGCACAGGGGTCTTGGCCAACCCCCCACCTCCCCAAGCACAGTAGTGGAGCTGCAGCCCCAGAGAGGTACCTTTAATGTGAGCACTGTCCAGCATGGGCACCAACGCGTCCACCTGCTCCAGGAGTGCAACCTGGGAGAGGATAAACTGTTCCTCTAAAGCAAAACAGACAAGGTAGTGATGGTGAGCAAGCCTGGGCATTGCTAATCAGTCCACACGAGGGACTGAGGACCTGGCAGGGGAGAGCTAGGTTCTGGAGCTTTGGGCGGCGGCTCTGTCCACTGCCGCCTTCTCTAAGTGCATATTCCCATCCTGCCCCACCTCCCCTAGATGCCTCTGGTCTGACGCATCTTGAGCAGAAGAGGCCCTCAATTTCTCCAAAGCTTGCCTTTCCCCAAGTTTTAATTCCAAGGCTGCTTCTTCTAGCCTTCTATCAACAAGTTCAGTGAGCATCTCCTAGGCCATTGGAGACAAAGTACAAAGGGGACCCCAAAAATATCAAATTATCTTTGGAGGGTGGGCCCCTTGTAATGCAGCCTTCATTTGCTAGGTAAGTGTTCTAGGAACCCATTAGCATCAATGTACCAGCTAGCATTGTTGTGAGAGGCTGCGTTCAGCTTCAGTTAATTTTTTTTGGAGATTCTTTCAAAGTATTTGCCCATTTCAGGATGGGTGATTTACAAGTGTACCTGCCCACAACACACTGAGTGTTCAGCAGTTTTTGACCAAAAATGGCATGACCCCCTGTGCCCCATGTTCCCTATTCACCCGATCTTGCTCTAGGCGACTTTTTGTTATTTCCTCAGATGAAAAAAGTCCTCAAAGGGAAATGTTTTGCCGATGTGGAAGAAGTGAAACAAAAAATGGCAGAAACACTAAAAGTTGTCAAAATTGACAAGTTCAAAAACTGTTTTTAGTGGAAAAAGCATCTCGATAGGTGTACTGCACCAAAGAGTACTTTGAAGGTGACCGAAGTTTAAATATGCAAGAATAAGCACAATTTTTTATAAATTCTGGAGTTTTTATGGTCCCCCCTCATACTTCAGACTCACGTCCCTTCACCCAAGGACTCTCCCAGAAGGTCTGAAAGACACGTGGCAAATTATACTGGGCAGGTTCTGTTCAGCATCTCAGAGGCACAGACAACTATAAGCTGGAGGAGAGCTGGGACAGCAGTGGGAGACCCCAGTGAGGAGAGCAGGATCTGGATGCACAGGGGATTTAAATGAACTGAAATCCACAGAGTAGGAAGAGCACTCAAGAGGGAGGACTGTTATGTGCAAATGCTTGTTAATTGATAGAGGAACAGTAATTCAGTTAGCTGAAGTGGAGTAGGGAGAGCACAGGAAACAGGGTTGGATGGGACAGTAGGTCTGACAGACTGGAAGGCTTTGAATGGTAGGCTAAGGAACTAGGACTTTATCCTAGCAAGGAGAGGAGACGCTGAGGTTTCAAAGTAGGCAAAATGGCATGTTGGAAATGTGTTTTTGTGAAAGTGAGATGGGCCATATGTAGGAGGGAAAATAGTAAGGTTGAGAAGATGATTTAGCAGACTGTACAACTGTTCATGTGTCTGAGGCATTACCACAGGGAGGCATAGAGAAGCTGGATCAAGAGTCAGTGCAGGGAAAGATCTAAACTTGGTGCCTGTGCCACGACAATTAATCAAGAGCCCTTTGGGAGCTCTGACAGCTCACTCAGCAGGAGTTGCCCATCCTCATCCAGTCCTCATATTGCGCTGCACTGATCAGTCTCCTCAGGTCCCCGAAGCAGGGACTTGGTCTCCTCTAGCTCTGGCTGTGCTTATGGGGGCAGGAACTTTTTGGTTCACCATTGTATACCTCATACTTAGGACAGAGCCTGGATCACAGCAGATGATCAGCAAACATCTTGGATGAATGATAAAGCTCAGAAAACTCTAGCTGATAGGAGTTGTTGACTGACTGTCCATCAGACATTGCCAAAGCAGTAGTTCCTGCCTAGAACTCTGAAATCTTAGTGCTTTCTTACATGAAAGAAAGATGTTGAAACAAGTTCAAAAACTGTTTTTAGTGAAAAAAGCATTTTGGTAGGTGTATTGCATCAAACAGAGAGTACTTTGAAGGTGACTGAAGTTTAAATATGTATGAATAAACAAAATTCTTTATAAATAAATACATTTTGGAGTTTTTTTGTTCCCTCTTTAATGGCAAAGCTCTCTGCCTTCACCCTTTCCTAGAACCTCTCCTGTCCAGTGAGCAGAAGTTGAGGAAGGTTCTAAAAGAAAACCGAAGGGGCAGGCTACTGGTAGAACATTAGTAGCTCCCACTGTGGCTGGCACTCAGTGCCTACTAGAGGATCTACGGACTCTTCAATCCAATGACAGGCCAGAATTCCACAGAGCAGCATCCAAGCAGCTGTATCCATGAGAAGATTGGATGTGGGGGGGGGGGCATCTCTGTGCTCAACCTCCCCGACATATGTGCTTACCTGCTAAGATTCCAGCTTACCTGCTGAAACGAACTGCAGCTTAGAGGCATGTGCAGATTCCAGCTTACCTGCTAGGATGAACTGCAGCTTAGAGGCATCAGGCATGGCAATGCGGTCAATGTACTCAGGATCCAAGTACTTGATCAAGTCTTCAACTAAAAAAGTAGCAAGATGGACGTGGAATAAATAGGATTGGGGAGTAGAACTATCTTATAAAGGATGTTTGGCAAGTGGTCAACCTTCAGGACAACCTTGAGTGAGAAGCTGATATTCACAGTGCCCATAAGCAGGCCTCCACCAGGCTCCCTATCCTCGCTTCCCCGTCTCTCCACTCTCTTCATCTGCTAGCTGACCTCAAGCTTCAGAGCTGTAAACACAACTGCCACCATCACCCTGGGGCCCTCAACATTTCCACTGATCTATCCTTACCAAGGGTAGAAGGTCTCCTTTCCCCTAGTTGCCACCAAAAAAACCCAGAGCTTTGTCTGATTTTTAGTTACTGAGCAGGTTACTAGCTTTGATATAACCAAAAAGGTTTGGCTGAACCAAGGGTGGGGCTCACAGTGCCTAATTTCTTCCTGCCTCTTAACCTTGCCTGAGAAAATCTCATACTCTTTTTGCCTCCCTTCACCAAAGGGAGGTTTTTTTTTTTAAATTGGAGTCTCACTCCATTGCCCAGACTGTAGTGCAGTGGCATGCTCACAGCCACCCCAGCGTCAACCTGCTGGACTCAGGCGATCCTTCTGCCTCAGCCTTCCAAGTAGCTGGCTATTTTTTTTTTTTTTTTTAATTTTAGATATGAGGTCTCACCAAGTTGCCCAGGTTGTTCTTGAACCCGTGGGTTCAGGCAATCCTCTCACTTCAGCCTCCCAAATTGCTGGGATTACAGGCTTGAGCATAGGCTTGAGCCACTGTGCCCCGCCAAGGGGAGCTTTTAGGCAGAGCTCTTATTCCATAACTTAGGGTACGGTCATGGGCTTGAAGTTTATCCACAGGTAGAAAAGCACACTCCAATTCACCAGTTGAATTGGGTGTAAGGAAATGTCTTCGTATTCTTTTTATCCCCAGATGGCTATTCCAGTGACCTACTGAACTGAAGTAGGGCAGGCAAGCACACCATGGAAGCACTTACTCTTTTTGTACAGAATCTTCACCCTCTCCCTCTTGCTGGCGATGTTCCCCAAAGCCACTTGTACCTTGACCAAGCCATCAGCCACCTATAACAGAAGTGGAGGTAAATTCCAAGATACATGTGGCTCAAGGTTTGGAAACAGTAAAGAACCCTCATTCTCCCAGACACCCAAACCTGAGTCCCAGCAATATAAGCTGGTCCCCTTCTCTTATATTCAAGGAGATGCAGCCCGACCTTCAGGGAATTCTAAATGTGAAGGGCGAGAGTCATGTATGCCTTGGGGAGTTCCAAGTCTGACTGGGGAGATAATGAACTAATTTAGAATTTATGGAATATATACTATATACTATATATTTGCTGGTTCCTAAGCTCTGAGTTTAGGCATGAGAAATGCAAGCATCTTCATCCAGACCTTCATTACCTCCAGACTGACTGTCCTAACTCCAGCCCTATCCCCTCCATGTCAACTCTAGTGTGGGAGATGGAAGAGTCTAAGATGACTAGGATCCCAATGATGGTGCAATCCCTGTACTTGGGAATACAGAAAACAATCAGGTTAGGGGAAATGAATAGTATAGTTAAGAGCACATGGATTGAGTTTGAGATGTCTATTGGATATTCAAGTGGAAAAGTCCAGAAGGTAACTGCCCATATAAGCCTAGTTCTCAGAACGGAAATCTGACATAATAACACTTAATAGTAGCTGAAACTATGGAAGTGAATGAGCCTACCTAGGGTTTAAGCGTAGAAGGTAAGAAATCCCAATATTAAAGGGTCAAACAGAGAAGGGGGCCAAGGAATGAATACACTCGCCCAGGTTTTAGGGTAAAGGGTGAAAAATGCCAATGAGGAAGCAGATAACACTGAGAAGCAATAGTCAGAGAGGTAGAAGGGGAACCAGAGGGGTTAGTGTCATAGATGCCAAAGAAAGAGAATGTTTGAAAAGTTAGTTCTCAAGTGGGAACATAATCTGATAGTGACAACTAAGTCCACAAACAAATTATTACCTTGGATGCACTTAGCTCCAGGATATGCCTGACATTCCACCAGACGTTCTTCAGTAAAAGGTCTTCCCATAAGAGAAAGGGGATGGGAGGGCACCTGAGCCTCATAATTGTCAAAATTCAGTCCCTGGTCTAAAGGAGTGTCGGTCTGCGTCTGAATACCCAGTACCCAATCCCTTCCCCTCCTAATCCTGGCCCTCTCAGACCTCACCTCTAACCCCTTGGAGCTCTCCTGATCCACATCTGCTTTGCTTCCTCTGGGGTCCTTTCATTTAGCAATTAATCACGCAAGGCTCCACGGCGGCACTTCCACTGTGCGCTTAAGCTCTTACTGAAACTCTGATTAGTCAGTTTCTGGAATGTGTCGGGTCTCCCCAACTAGCCCGCGAGGGCAGGGGCGGAGTCTCAGTCACAGCCGGCACTGAGCCCACTCAAGCTGGCCTAGCCACCCGCAGAGGCCCCCATGGGAATGGACCCCGAGGGTCCAATCCGCTCTGGGAGGTCCTGGACCTTTGCTATTTCAAAGGCCGGGCTGCGGACGACAGGACTGGAGAGGCCGTATCCGTCCCGAGGGCCAGGCCAGCGGACTGCTCCTGCTCTGCTCCAGAACGGGCCCACCGGAGCAGACCTCTCACCTTCCGCGAGCCGCGCGCCCCGCCCGGCCCGTACACCCAGCGCTCCAGCTCTTCCACTCGGGCCTGTAGCCGCTGCACGTCAGTCGAAGCCGCCATCTCTACTACCGACCCACCTCAGCCAGGAAACACCAGAGGGCGGGACGTCCGTCCAAATAGGAAGGCCGGCCAATCCGAGAGCACGAGCGGCGCTTGATGCAGGATGTGACGCCACGATACCGTCCTTCGAGTGCCGGAAGTGACTGCTCGGGGCCGACGAATGGTGTCAAAAGCTGTTTGGTTACCTAGACAACGGCTGTCCGTCCCGGTCTTACCCTGGCTTCCAGCGCCTGGTTGTCAAGGCAACCTTTGCCTCTGAGGTACCAAAGAGGTTTCCCCACCTCATTCCCTGAGTGTGCACGTCTAAATAGACTTACTGTTCCAGGATAGGTCCCTTACCACAGATACGTCATTAGAAGGCTCCGTGAGTTACCATAAGGTCCAAGAGATTTGAGGGACTTGCCCAAGGCTACCTAACATTATAGTGACAGAATTGGGACTCGAACTCAGGCAGTCTGATTCAAGAGATGGAGCTCCTCTATTCTTCACTGATATGCCTTCCCCTCTGCCTCTGGCCCAAGGAGCCTGTGAACTACCATCATTCCTCCCCACCCCCCATACCCAAAGAAGAAGAAAAGGAGGCACTGGAGAGGGAGGGACAGCAGCTTTATTGTCCAGATGTGACCTGAAGAATGTCTCTGTCACATTACCCCAACCCAACCTTTCCCTCAGCTCCTGAAGCAAGGTTTACTCAAAAGGTTGGGGTCCTAGAGATGACATTGACACAGAGGGCACATGAGGAGATGATGGGGCTACTGGGGGAAGAATGCTTTGGTAGATGCTGCTGGAATTGGCCAGGGAAGAGGTGCCCTCCCTTTTCAATGAGGTAGATGTGACATCAAAAGAAACTTTGGCTTCAAGTGCACATGGCATGGGGGTGTGTGGCTACCTCCCAGGGCTGGGTCTCAAAGTGGGCACCCTGAAAGAATCAAAGTAGGTGGCTCCTCCCCCCACCCCTAGCATTCGGGTTGGGACTCTTAGTCTTGTCAGGGCAAGGTGCTGGAAGGGGGCCCTGTAGAGGGTGGGGGCGCAGGGTTGGTTGGGCCCTGGGAAGCTGGCACAGGCTGGCGGCGGGCAAAGAGGACACCTGGCAAGGGGTTGAGGAGATGGTAGAGGGCAAGCACAAGCAGGAGGGGGTAGACATGGAAACAGAAGAGGAACAAAAGTAAGTGTCCTGATTGCTGGAACACCACACACATACCCCTGCCACCAATGAGGACAACCCCTTAGGTCAGTGAGAGACTCCTATGCCAATGCAGGTACCCTCAAACAGGTAAGCAAGAAATATTAACACTGATACACAGGCCCATGACAAGGCAGACATCCCATGGTACCCATGCCAGAGAGGTCATGCCTTGGGCCCCATGCCATGTAGACACCCCTTTAGCCCATGCCAGTGTAGCAGTCCCCTGAACCTCACGTTACCCATGCAAGCTTAGATATCCCTGAACCTCATGCTAGTAGAGAAAGCCTAAAATCCCCATGCCAGTCTAAATACCCCTGACCCCATGCCAGTGTAGACAGCCTGCAGTACCCATACCAGTGTAGACCACCCCGTTGATCTCTAGGGCCATGTTGATACTGCTGATGCCACTGCCTGCCAGACTGAGGGGCCCATCCAGCCGCTCTTCTGTCCAGGAGGGGGCAGAGGAGTCACATTTTGGGAAATCAGACTTCAGACTTAGAAGTGCCCCCCTCCATTCCTGTAGACAGCCCCCATTCCACTTGAACCCCACAACTGTAATCAAAAGTTGTCTATAGAGGGATCTGTCTGCACCCCCCTCCAACACCTATCAGGTGATGGGTCTATCCTCCCTCAGTGTACAGTTCCAAAGCCCCCTTATAGCAAGCCTCTCCTCACCCCTCAGGGGAACCTTGCCACGGGGCAGGAAACCGGGGAGCACGCCAGGTCGAGGAGGGTCCATGGGCCCCATCAGCACAGCCCTCTTCTCTGGGGGCTCCTCTGGTGCCAACTTCTCTCGTGTAGGTCCCAAGGCCAGGCTCACAGGCAGTGCCAGGCGAGGGGTTGGAATTCCACTCTCCTCTAGAAGAATAGGTCATTCAGCTCCCCTGGCCCAACCAGACCCCACTAGCCACAGCTGGAGTGGGGAAGGGGGAGTGTTGGAGACATCTCTGCATCTGGTCCTCCCCGAGGCCTGGGGCCAAGAGAGGTCACCCAAACTCATGCACCAACCTATCTCTGTTACCATCAGAGCCTCAGCCTGGAGGCTCTGAAGCTGTAGAGCCCAAAGGACCAAAATTTATGTCTAGGTTGGTCCAAGAGAATTTGGAGAACTTTGTGTGTGTATGTTCTTTGTTATTAAATAATCCAGGTCATAGGAGGCACAAACCACATGCAAATAGGAGCCCTGGGTGGACAGGTGTGGAGTAGAACTGCTGTGATTAAACGGCCTTTTCCTGACCTTCAGCCCCACACTTCAGAAACCTGTATCCCAGAGCTCTCAAGGTTTTATTGACCCCAAACCCCAGGATCCTTAAACCTCAGAGTGACCCCAAACCTCAGAGGCTTGTCAGATCTTACTACTCCGAATACTTCAATATCTCCCAACCTCGGAGTCCCCGCATTTTAATGTTTCCTATATCTAAGCGCCTGCCCAGATTTCAGAAACCCCTAAACCTCTGCGATTTCCCCAATTCCCCGCACCTTTCTTAATGGGGCTCGGGCTCAGTTGGGCGCAGGCGTGCGCTGGCAGGCCGGAGGCGGAGCCCTGGGCGGGGCTGGGACCCGGCGGGGGCGCGGGAGGGGCGGGGCCAGGACCCAGGGCTGGGCCCTGAGCGCCACGAGCCGGCGGCCCAGCCAAGCCGAAGAGCGGAGCGGCAGTGTAGGCCTGGCGACGGCCCTCGCGCCGATTGCTGTCTATGGCGGCCTGGAGTTCCCCCGGGGAGCTGAGCGCCCGCGTCTCGCACTCGTAAGGGTACAGGTACTTCATGTACCTAGGGGCGGACAGGGGATGGGGTGGTGTGTGGGAGGCTGGGCCAGCTGCGCAAGTCCACACCTGGGAGCGCGCCTCTGGTTCGGGCACGCCCCGCCCCCGCCCCGCCCCCGCCCCGCCCCCGCCCCGCCCCCTTCCCTTCTGCTCGCGCCCCTGGCCTCACTGGGTGCGTAGAGTGAAGGCAGCCGAGGTGATGGTGGTGGGCAGGCTGAGGCCGCGAGTGACCTCCCGCCACACTTTGCGGTTGATGACTTCCACCAGGCCACCCTTGGCAGTCACCAGGCGAAACAGCGCGTACAGGTCCAGCACCTGCTTCGCCATGATGGGCACGCGGTTCACCGGCGTCCCTAGTGGGGAGTGGGCAGAGAGTCAGGACACTGGGACTAGGACCCCGTCTGCGGGTATCCCGGGGGACTAAAGGAGTTGGATGCCCGCACAAGGCCTAGGTACAGGGCGGGACCCCCGAGGAGAAAGGGCAAGAGGGAGAGATTCGGACGTGGGATTAGAGGTGGAGCCTCCAGAGCCTCCCTCTTAGCAGGAAGGACGGGAGGCTAGACCGAGGTGGGTAAACTTCTTCGTAAAGGGCCAGATGGTCAATATCTTAGGCTCTGCAGGCGAGTCTCCAACAGCTACTCAACTCTGCCACTGTGGCAGCCGTGGGGGATACTTAAAGGAGTGGGAGCCGCTGTGTTCCAACAAAACTTTGCAGACTCTGAAAGTCGAATTTCACACGTCTGGAGATGGTATCTCCCCCCCCCCGTATCCCCCCCACTATTTAAGCATTCTTATCTCACAGCAACCGGGTTTGGCCCTAAAGCTTTCGTTTGCTGTCCCCTGGGGTAGACCGTAGGAAGGACTTCCGGACAGTACTGAAGAGCCGGACTCCCCTAAACTGCAGCCCCCGGGGGACTGCCCGAGGCCGGGGTATGGCGGGCGGGAGAAAAATCAGTTCCCGCCTCGGCCCGCCGACTCCGCAGCCCGCGCCGCCCCCGCCGGTCAGTCCTGACAAAGGGGCCTGTCTGCGCTGAGCGATGGGCCCCAGTTAATTCCTTACCGATCCCCTCCCCTCCCGCCGCCGCCTTTGGACCCGAACAATTAGCTGCGGCCTGATTAATGGGGGAAAATTATCGGCCCCGCGGGACCCCCTCCCCCCGCAGCTGAAGGGGAGGGGCCGGAGACAGAGCTAGTGGGGAGTAGGCGGGCAGGCAGTGCTGGGATGGTTCACACACACCCTGCCTCCAGGTGGAGGGAAGGCTTCCAGGGAGGGCCAGAGAGGGGACGCTGGAGCAAGAATGACTGGGCCTCTTTGGGAAGCCAGAGGACTTGGGGCTCCACCAAGTGTCCCTGAGAAAGAAGGGACCAGACAGGATGCTGGGCCTGGGGTGAGAACCGAGGGAATTGGGCCAGCAGCTGCACTAAGGAAGGGGGGAGCAGTGCAGCCAGTTAATTAGCGGCTTATCAGGCCGCGCTCAGAGTGAGTTAATTAGCTTTGTAGAGAGAGATAATGAGTCAGTGTTCAGTCCCATGAATCTGGGGAGAAGCCGAAGTGATGGACTGCTGCCCACCCTGATGCCCTCCTGGATCCTTCTTGCATTCTCTTCCAGCTCTGAGATTCCTAGAAAGGAATTCCTCCTGCTCTACAGCCCCTACTCACAGAGTCCCCAGCCCACCCCTTGGGAAGTCCTTCCTTCAGTCTAATCCCAAGTCCTTCCTGCTGTAGAGTACAAAGGGTGTCTCCTGCCTGAAGCAAGAGAAGACTGAGGAGAGACAAGGCTGGTGGAAGGGCCCTTGATAGAGAACCAAAGCATTCTCAGTCCTCCAGTCCTGGGACCCTCTCACCCCAGGCCAGCCCCCCGCTGGTTCCTCCTCCCACCCTCCCAATTGATCCCACACTCATTAACCTGCCAGTGGGCTGGCCGCTAATTAATCCTGGGATGGAGGAGGGGGCAGGGTCAGAGGTTAAAGACGCGATTGAGGCCCAAAGGACAGGTGCTGCCAAGCTCAGGCCTCTGCAGGGAGAACCCGACCTGGTTTCCTCAGACCTGGTCAGTGCGGGCAATTCCAGGGTCCTTATCCCACTCACCCCTCTTTTGCATGAAGCTAAACAGGTCATCCAGAAATTCCTTCCTCTTGGGGTCTGCATCGAGCTCATACAGCTGGGGAAGGATTGGGGTTACTCTCCAGTTCTGATGATCCCCCTCCCTCCCCAGACCCCAGTTCAGGTTGTGGCCTGAACAAGGGTCCCTAGCTGAAGGGGAGAGTCGGATCAGAATGTGGACTTCCTGCATTCGCGTTAGGCTCTCTCCCCCTGGGGGCAGATGCAGCTGCCTTTTTCTAATACACACGGAGACCCGTACTGGTCGTGGTGCCCGGGCAATTCAACACACCCATCTGGGGAGGAGGGAAAGAGGAAGCAGGACGGGGCTGGGGAGCTCAGCCTGCTCTCCAGGGATGAGTCTTCTCCCACCCTGAGGGGACATTTAGAGCCCCAGAAGGAAGTTCCAGACTGGGGAGACTAACAGATGTATCTGATCCTCTCATTCATTCATGCGAAGACTTCATGCTGTTCCCAACCCTGTGTGCCAGGGCTGGGAGTGGGTGAGGGGCAGAGATGCTTCTAACCACTCCCAACCAAGGTGGCTGCTCAGAAGCACCTGGACCCTCAGCCCATTTTTGGTCTGATCTTCCAGAAGTAGTTACCATGTCTACTACAGAAGCTGTACCAGTACCGTGGGGTCAGGGCTTGAAGGCCATTCCACCCCTTCCCAGCCACCTGGAGCCCCACCTCCTGTATCAACTCCCAAATATCACCAAGAGGAACAATCCTCAGAGTACTGACCCAGAGAAACAGTCCTTGAGTAACACCTATAGGTAATACTCCATTCCCCAATAAGATTTCTCAGAGAAAAAAACCTCATGAGTTAATAAACCCCAGAGACCCACCTTCAGAGCCACACTCCCACAAAAACTGAGCCCTAAGTCTTAGATGGACACCTACGAGTAATACACATATACTCTCCAAGTAATAACCCCTAGAATCATACCTAGGAGAAATAGTCTCTAGAGCCACATCTCCACAATACCAAGAGCCCTGGGCAACACCTGCAGTTTTACACTAATGCCACAGAGTACTAGCCACAGATTAACTCTCGAAAATACCCAAGACCAACACCCTATGAGCAGCACATCTGGAGTCACAGCCCTGTGCAACACCTTCATAGGGACAGCCTTGAGTAATGTCCTTAGAATAACACCCCAAAGGCTCCCCCAGGGATAAAGAGGCTCAGGTTAAGGTCCTGTGAGTAAGGTCCTGTCATTCCCAATTATATGCTTGGGCCCTTTTGTCGTGCTGCGGCTGTAGTGGCCATCACAGGCTGGAAACTGTCATCCAAAGAATTCAGGCCAGGGGGAAGATTTGGATGGGGGTGGGGGGTGTGACAGGAAAGAGAGGAGGGGTGTACCAGCCTGCGAAGGGAGTGACAACCTCTCTTCTGCTTCCAAAGACAGCAGTGGACAACCCAGGACACCCCCACTGGTCACTGGACTATGACCTTGTGACTTGCATGTGAGATGGCAGGTGGGGTGATGCCGGCACTGGAATCCCTAGCCCCCCATGGCCATCCCTCAAAGATTCCTACACTCCTCCCATCTTCCCTTCCAGCTCCACCAATGGCTTCCAATCTGTTGGTCTCCATATTTCTGGGCGTCTCCTGCACCTCTTAGTGTGTCCCTATGCACTTCTGTGTGTCTGTGTGTCTGTCTCTCCCTCCCCGTCACTATCCTCCAGTCTTCTCACTGTCTCTCTCTAGGTCTCTGTGTCTCTGAGTCTCTTTCCATCTTGCAGAAGGTGGTGGGGGTGGATGGTCTACTAACCACCTGGCTCTGCTTTTGCCCAGAGGGGAGGGGGAGAGGGCCTTACATTGAGGGGGTCCTACCTGCTTGAACTGTTCCTCGTAGGTCCACTCGTGGGGGTGGGGTCCAGGAGGCTGGCTGGAAGGTGAGCCGGGGCCCCGGGCCCCTGGACGGCTCTCCTCAGCTGCCTCCTCCTCTGCCCCGGCTTCCTCCCCCTCCTCATCCTCTTCATCCGCATCCTCCTCTTCCTCAGCCCCAACCTCCCCCAAGACCCCCTCAGGGGCCTGTGGGGTCCGGGGTCCAGGCAGGGGAGGCCGTGGTAGCGGCAGCAGCGGGCGTGGAGGGGCCAAGGGCCCCACCCCCTGGGCCAGCCGAGCTGCCTGCTGCCTCTGCAGGGCTTCCATGACAGCTTCCAGGCGCAGTCCCCCTGCTGGGGTGAGCCCTGGTGCCAGGCGGGGCCCCGAGGAAAGGGCCGCCTGTGGGGGAGGGAATTAAAGGTGCTGGGCCTTGCTGCTCCCACAACCCCAACACAAGGTAGGTGGGCATGGGTTCAAGGAAGTGCAGAGGGCGGTTAGGAAACAGGCAGAAAGATCGCTTCCCAGAGACCGACAGAGACAGAGAAGTAGAAAGAGAAGGAGAGACAGAGACCAGACCCAGGGAGTCAGAAATGGCCATTGGCTGAGGACAGGGAGACTGAACAGATCACAGAGGATGGCAGGGACCAAGAGACAGGGGGGGAGGGAGATGACAGAGAGACAATGACAAGGAGATATGGAAAGAGAGGTGAGACACAATGACAAGAAGAGACAGAGGTGGGGAGGGACAGAGATATCAGGCAGAGACAGGATGGAGAGACAGAGATGAGGAAAGACAAGATTGACAGAAATACTGGGTAGAGAGACAGAGAGGGTAAGAGAGATAAAAAAGCAAGAGTTAAAAACCAGAGACCTAAGGGATAGGCAGCGCAGAGAGGGGCAGAGACAGAGAGAGACAAATCGTGAGACGGGCTGAGAGAGACAGGGAAGGACCGACGCAGCTGGAGACAGAGACAGGAGAGAGAGATAGAAAGAGACAGTACACAGAGGGGGACAGTAGGAGACGGGGCAGAGAGGCGGGGACAGCACCCAAGGAGTCGCGGGGGTAGAGGGCGGCAGGGGCAGAGCTGGGACGGGCGAGAGGCGGCGGGGTGGTGACACTCGGCTGGGCGGCCGCACTCACCTGCCTGGCGTGGCCCGCTGCCCCCGGCGTCTCCACGGCGCCGCCTCTGCTCCGCCGCCTCCCGGGCGGCCCCTGCCTCGGCCGGGTTCGGGGCGCGGGGTCCCCGAGATGCGCTCCTGCTGTCGTGCGCTCCTCTGGCCGCCGCGCGCTCACTAGCCGCTCTGCTGGCCGCGACCGCGGGGGCGGGACCCGAGCCGGGCGGGGCAGGCGGCGACGCGGGGGGAGAGGGCCCTGTGGGCTCGGCCGCTCGCAGCCCCCCAACAGGTGTGTCCTACCTTCCTTACAGCCATATTTAGGAGGAGGGGGCGCTGGAGAGCCGCGGGGAATCGTGCGACCGAGAGTGAGGTGTCCATCGCCACTGGCCTCGGGACCAGAGCCGAGCCCAGCCTCACGAGTCGTGCCCCTTACACCCACACTCGGTACCCGGCTCTCATAAACAAACAGTCGGGTTCACACACCAACACATCTTGTAACAAGTTCAGGCACACAGCTGTCCATGGCACTACAGTGCCAATTAGGCCGAGCAGGCTGGGGATCTTGACAGGCTGCAGGGTGCTGGGGTGAGTGTGGATGGCCTGGCGAGAACAGAAACTTCTCACCCTGTCCTGCCTACATGCTGCCCCCGACTGCAGGCATACTGCAGTTTGCACACACGGGTGCACATGGCAGTGGATGCACACCTATGCAATCGCACGCTCAGAGATCTTTGAACTGACCACACGCCCACAGCAGGGTACACAGCCATGCAGAGTTTTTAATCTCTTTTGACATTCCATTATGGAAATTTTCAAACAGAAGAGTGAATAGCATAATGAACCTCTGGTACCCATCGCCAGTCTGTTTCAACAGTGGTCATCATTCTACCCATCTTCATGTGTTCTCTGGCCACATGTGCCTGACAGACTCCAATCTATATCTCCAGACTCCTTCAGCCAACTGCTCTGGGCCTACCCTACCTCCAACCATCCCCCAGATACTGAAATGCTGTTTCTTATTTGGGGTCCTGAGTGGCCCAGGATTTTTGCCTGAGCAGCCTGAACCCCATTTCTCTCAGGTATCCTCATACTTCCAAGTTTTTTCTTGTACCTAGGAGGGACCTACCTGCCAAATGTGTGAGGTGATACTAAGTGCGTGAGTGAGCAGTCGTTCTGTAGGTGTGACCTCTGGCATGGGTGTGAAATTATGTCAAATTCTGTGGCTCCAGGAGCTATCCTCTGGCCTCACACCCAGTGAAGCAAGCATGCCTCAGGGCCATGATTCGTTTAGAGGGGAGTGTGGCCTTTGTCTCCTCCCTTCCCTCTCATCACCCAATTGGTCCCCTCTTCTTAACCTCAGCTTACTCTGGCTCAGACCACAGCTCCTTTTTTTTTTGAGTCAGAGTTTCATTCTGTCATCCAGACTGGAGTGCAGTGGCTTGGCCTCCAGGACTCAGGTGATCTTTCCATCTCAGTCTCCTGAGTAGCTGGTACTACAAGTGTATGCCACCATGCTCGGCTAATTATTTATAGACGAGGTCTTATTATGGTGCCTAGGCTGGTCTCAACCTCCTGGGCTCAATCGATCTTCCTGCCTTGGCCTCCCAAAGTGCTAGGATTACAGGAACAAGTCACGGCACCTGGCTTCCAACAGCTCTTCTGACTAGAGTCCCGTGGTGGGTGCCACCCAACTGCTTTCCCTGCCTCCAGCCTCCGGCCTTCTCTGAAGCCCTACTCCCACTGCCCCACTAAGTCTTTGTTCTTCGTGGCCCATTCCTGGCCACACTGAGGCTCAGCTCTGCTCATACCTTTGACTTGCCCCCATGTCCTTCACTAAGATCTCAGACCTCACAGCCTCTAAGAACCTCCACCACCCAGAAGCCTTAGTGACCCAACCACCTTCATACTGATGTCCCCTCCCCAATGACTTTGCTTTGTTTGGTGTGAGTTTCCTGGGGCAGAGCCAGGCCTCTTCCTCTGCCCACCTCCTTGCCCACAGAAGGGAGAATCAGTGAACATGGAGAGGCACACAAACATGCTCTGGCGGATTACTGAAGGACTACAGGCCAGAAAGCAATGATCTGCAGAACTCCTGTGCTCCATGCTCTCTTTTCCTCCACATAGCTTCCCCTGGCTCCTCAGAGGAGATGCCTCGGGAGTGATGGATGGTTAAGATTCTTACTAGAGAGGAATTGGCTTGGGGAAATTCTAGTTCTTTGGAGATTACTTTGCAGGGTTTGGGTTGAGGGAGGAGAGGGGCAGGGGGGGTGTGCAGTCAACCCCTCAAAAAATATCAAGCAAAGTAAACCTAACTTTGGGGTCTGGGCCAGAGGGCTACAACTGGGAAGGGCTGAGGGGGAAGAATAAGCCTGACTGGGACCTGGTTTATCTTTGTTTTTGTCTGTGAAAAGAAGCGGTTGCCTCTTACACACACACACACAGAGCCTGGTCCTATACCTCACAGAGACAGACAGACCTAGATCTCCAGAGACCAATGCTCCATTCATCCAGCACATATTTATTGAGTACCTACTGTTTGCTAGGTACTGTTGGACACAGGAATAGATAAAACAAAGTCCTTATTATAATGGTATATTTCTAGTGAGAGAAATATATAGTGTGTCAGATGGCGATAAGTACCATGGAGAAAAATGTAGCTGGGTTGGGGGGCATAGAAAAGGGAAGATGTGTTAGTTATCTATTGCTGTGGAACAAATCATCCCCAAATTTAACAATTTAAAACAACAAACATTTATTTCCTCACAAGTCTTTGCGTCAACAATTCAAGAGTGCCTTAGTTGGATGGTTGGCCTCTTATGAGGTTGTAGTAAAAAAAAATTTTTTTTTTTGAGTTGGAGTCTCACTCTGTTGCCCAGACTGGAGTGCAGTGGCATGCTCACGGCCTCTGCAGCCTTGACCTGCTGGGCTCAGGTGATCCTTCCTCCTCAGACTATAGCTGGAACCACAGGCATACACCACCACACCTGGCTAATTTTTTGATTTATTATAGAGATGAGGTCTCATCGAGTTGCCCAGGCTGGTCTCAAACCCTGGGCTCAGGGAATCCTCTTGCCTCTGCCTCCCAGTAACACCTGGGACTACAGATGTGAGTCACTGCACCTGGCCGAGATTGTAGTAAAAATATTAGCCAAGGCTGCAGTCATCTAAAGGCTCAACTGGGACTGGGGGATCCACTTCCAAGATGGCTTACTTACATAGCTGTTGGCAAGAGGCCTGGTTCTCCCCACATGGGCCTCTCCATAGGAGTGTTTGCATATCCTGCCAACATGGCAGTTGATTTCCCAGAGTAATCCAAGAAAGAGAGATTAAAGAGGCAACAATACTTTTTATGGCCTAGTCCTGTAAGTCACCCACTGTCACTTCTGCCATATATTATCTATAAAGTACATAACTAAGTCTAGCCCATACTCAAGAGGAAGGAAACTAGGCTTCACCTCTTGAAGGATGGAACATCAAACATTTTGTGGAGGTATTTTAAAACCACCACAGAAGGGATGCTGTTATATAAATGTTGTGTTAAGGTGAGAGGATCGCGCAAGGATAGGAGTTTGAGACCAGACTGGGTAACATAGGGAGAACTTATCTCTACAAAAAAAAAACTAAGAAATTAGTATCGCCCATAGTCTTAGCTACTCAGGAAGCTTAGGAGGGAGGATCACTTGAGCCCAGGAGTTCGAGGCTTCAATGAGCTATGATTGTGCCACCGCACTACAGCCTGGGTGACAAAGTGAAACCTTTTCTCTTAAAAAAGCTCACTGAGCAGGATTCAAAGGAGGGTAGGAAGACAGCCTTGTGGAGACCTAAGGAAGAGCACTGCAGTCAGAAGAATAGCAGGTGCAAATACCCTGAGGTAGAAGCTTGTTTGATGTGTTGGAAGAAAAGCAAGGAGGCCACCGGATTGAAATAGGTGCCCGAGGGGGTGAGTGGTTAGATGTTTGGTCAGAGGTTACGTGAGCCTTGGAGCAGGCCCTTGGAAGGAATGAAAGGACTGGATGAGATGGAAAGCCATTGGAAATGTCTCATCACAGAGTGAAAATCTGACTCTGGTTGCTGTGTGGAGAGCCCTCCATCCAGGTTGCAAGTGTGAGGATTGGTTAGGTGGCCATTACAGTAGTCTAGGCCAGTACTCCCCAAACTTTTTGGTATCAGGGACTGGCTTCACGGAAGGCAGTTTTTCCACGGACCGCAGGGGAGGGGTTGTGGAGTCAAACCTCACTGCTAATGTTAATCTGTATTTGCAGCCACTCCCCAGGGCTAGCATCACTGCCTCAGCTCCACCTGATCTCAAGGCCTCAACCCAGAACTGATCCCTGGCAATGGAACTCAGTAATCTTTATACTCAACGAGTGTTCTGGGTGATGTTCTAGGTGACTCTTAGGCACAATCAAGTATGTATTCCCTACTACAGTCAAAAGCCATTGTCAGATCATCAGGCATTAGAGTCTCATGAGGAGCACATGACCTAGATCCCTCGCATGCAGCTCACAATAGGGTTTGCACACCTATGGGAATTTAAGGCTGCCATTGACCTGACAGGAGGTGGAGCTCAGGTGGTAACGTGTCCAATGGAGAATGGCTGTAAATATAAATGAAGCTTCTCACTTGCCCTGCTGCCCACCTCCTGCTGTGCGGTCCAGTTCCTAGCAGTCCTCAGACCGGTACAAGTCTGTGGCCTGGGGGTTGGGGACCCCTGTCTAGGCAACAGGTGATAGTGTTTTGAGTCAGGGTGGGAGCAGTGGAGATGGCTAGTCTGGGTATATTTTGAAGATAAAATAGGATTTGTTTATGGATTGGATGTGGGATATAAGAGAATGAGATGTGTCTAAGATGACTCTAAGGTTTTTGGCCTGGGCAGCTGGGTAAATGGAGGTGCCCTTAATTCAGACAATACAGACTATGGGGTAATGGTGGCAGTAGTGCAAGATTGGGAGAGGAACCAGTTTGCTCTGGACATCTGGAAGTTTGAGACAACCAAGTCGAGATGTTGAGTAGAGATGGAAGAGGAATGATCTTCAAATCTGGTGCTCAGGGAAGAGATTTAGACTGAGACAAACATTTAGGAGTCAAGATATAAAGATGGTATTTACAGTCATGAAATAGTTCAGATCACCTGGGAGGAGGGGGTAAACAGAAAAGAGCCTTGAGGACTAAGTCCTCAGAAATCAGGGCAGAGATAAGAATCCAGTAAAGGAGTGATTACTTGTGTCAAATGAAAGTTGAGAACTATGAAATGAACATTGAATTTAGCAATGGAAATGAGGAGGGGCCTGGGAGTCTAGTCCTTTGTGGAAGGGAAGGAGGGATGACAAGGGAAGCTGGGACATCCTTGATAAATGTGGGGTCTGAACCTAGAGACAGAAGGGGACAAATTCTCCAAGGAGGCATGACTTTGCAACCCAGTATCAATGGAGAGGTCCCAACCAGGGCCTGCCACGTCTGACACAGTGGTAGTGGTGGGGGTTGGATGACCAACTTACCTGGGTTTCACATTCATTCAGAGCCACAAACAACTTTTGATGTTGTTTCCAAACGAAGTTATACATGTAGTCTTTTGTATTTGTGTTCATTAGAATGTCAAATTTCAAAAATAAATAATTTTCAACCATGTTTCTTCCATTTTCAATATTCCTGGAGTCCTAAGAAGTCTAAACCTTAACCTCAGAGCAGGACCAGGATGAGGGAATGTCAAACTTGGTGCCTAGGGTGCAAAAGTGAAGAACACAAGAGCAGGGTCTTTGGGATTGAGTGTACCTCAAGCACCTGTCTTGCTTCACCCTAGTCCTGGCCCTATCTACCTCACATACTGCCAGGTAGTGTGCCTGCTTCCCACCCTGGGATCCCCCACTAAAATGATAGGTCCTTGAGAAGGTAGGCCATAGGTTGGAGGAATCTGGGCTCCGGGTGAGGGTGGACACTATACTCTGAGCCCAGAAAAATGCAGACTGAGAACACCTATGGCTCTTTCAGCTCAAAAGTGGGTGCACACTGCCACCTGGTGGCCATCCAGAGCAGGATTCTTAGGACTATTCCTAGAATTGCATCAGCAGAGACCAAGGCACACCACCTCTCAACCCTGAATTTCTCAAGTTGTGGCACAACTTATCAAACATGCTGTTGGGCATGGTAACTCACGCTTGTAACACTAGCACTTTGGGAGGTCAAAGTAGGACTGCTTGAGGCCAGGAGTTCGAGAGCAGCCTGGCAACATAGCAAAACCTTGTCTCCATTAAAAAAAAGAAAAAAAAGAAAAAAATTAGCCAACCATGGTGGCTTGTGCCTGTAGTTCCAGCTACTTGGGAGGCTAAAGCAGGGGGATCGCTGTGTGTGAAGACAAGATCTTCTTGAGTCCAGAAAGTTAATACTGTAATGAGCCAAGATTATACCACTGTATTCCAGCCTGGATGACAGAGGAAGACCCTGCCTCAAAAACAAAAAAAACATGCTGATCTCAAGACCTCAATTCAGAATGGATCCCTGGCAATGGAGCTCAGTAACCTGTAGACTCAGTGAGTGTTCTAAGTGATTCTTAGGCACAATCAAGTATATATTCTCTACTACAGTCAAAAGCCATTGTCTTGCTGGGTGCTGTGCTCTTGACTGCAATCCCAGCTACTTGGGAAGCTGAGACAGGAGGATCATTTGAGGCCAGGAGTACGAGATCAGCCTGGGCAACATAGTGGCACCCTGTCTCTAAAAAAAGTAAAAATTACCCAGGCATGGTGGCATAAGCCTATAGTCTCAGTTACTCAGGAGGCTGAGGTTGGGAAGATTGCTTGAGCCCAGGAATTCGAGGCTGAAGTGAGCTAAGCTCACACTGCTGCACTCCAGCTTGGGTGACAGAGGACACTCAGGCTTTGAAAAAAAAAAAAGAGAGAAACCACCGTCTTGTAACTGAATCTCACAGCAAGAGAGAGGTCTTCCTGAGGTTATCAGCAGTTAGTAGCTTTTCCTGCTGCTCAGATACACAAAGAAATGGAACAGATTGATAGGTCTTTATTAACAAAAACAGACAGATGGACAGAGAATGCAACAGGGGCTGTCTGAAAACTGTGATGGGAATGTGTGTGTATGTGTGTGCAGAAAAGGCCTTCCGTAGGACAGGAATGGCCCCTTGGAATCAGGCCCACCTCTCCAGGTCCTCTCCTCAGTGGTGGGCCCTGGGCTGAAGCCAGCTTCCCCATCATAGCGCCAAGGGAGGAACAGGGGTCTTTCAGGGACAGATGACCCTGACTTCAGCATTCTCCATAGTACTCTGGTTCCCCAGCTGACTTGGTTGCTGAGGGGTGGGGGACAAGCCACAGGGGCACTTGCATAGCGGGGAAGTAGAATGGGGATAAGGCATATGGTGAGGACAGAGGAGAAGGGAAAGGGCATCATCGTTGCAGGTGAAGGGGGCCTCCAAAGGGCAGCTCCGCTTCCCTCTCATCCCCCCAAATTGCTGCTGGGTTGAGGAGTCAGACTGAGGCAGTATAATACCCACCCCCATTCTTAACTCGAGCCCTGGTTGGGGGTGGGGTGGGAAGCTCTGGAAAGGCCCGAGTTAGTGAGTCAAGCTTGTGGTGTGTGTTTGAACATGACTGGCTCCCTTGGTATACGTGGGGCTCCCTCTCTGGATGGGTGTGAGTGATGATCCTGCCGTACACATGGGTCTCAGTATCCGTATGTGTCCCATGTATCCCCATGGGTCTCTGCGTTTACATGTGTAAGCATGGATGTCCCTGCTTATACAGCAGGAACTCAGTATCTGCATGGTGTACGTCCCTGTCTGTAAACATGGGCTCCAGCAAGTGGATGCAAGTGGGCCTGCCCGCTCCTGTCCATCCACAGGTCTTCCTTTAGGCCCGGCTGGTCAGGGGTCCTGGCCGAAGAGGTAGGTGGTGAGCTCAAGGCGGAGGCCCCGGGCATAGGAGCGGAGAGTATAGAAGAGGGTGAGGAAGTCTTGAGTGCTGAAGACAGTGTCAGCCAGTGCGAAGGCCAGAGTAGATGGGATGACACCCCGGCCGTACTCCACCATCCATGTGTTTGGCCCCCACTCTACAGCCGTTGCCTCACCAGGCCCGTGCACAACCGTCTCCCCTGGAGGACAGGGAGCACCCATGTAAGGAGCCCAGCTCTTCCCTAGCCTGTGGGCCATTAGGGGTGGGGAATAGAGAAGGAGCTTTAGAAAAAGAAAAAGCCAGCTGGGCTCGGTGGCTCAGCCTGTAATACCAGCGCTTTGGGAGGCTGAGGTGAGTGGACTGCCTGAGCCCGCCGGTTCGAGACCCGGGCAACTTGGTGAGACCTCATCTCTACAATAAATAAAAAAATTAGCCGGGCATGGTAGCGCACACCTGTAGTTTTAGCTACCTGGAAGGCTGAGGTGGAAGGATCGCCAGAGCCCAGCAGGTCGAGGCTGCAGTGGCCGGGAGCGTGCCACTGCACTCCTGTCTGGGTGATAGAGTGAGACTCCAACTAAAAAAAAAAAAAAAAAAAAAAGGAAAAGAAAAGCCCTACCTCACTGGGCTGGTCTCTCATCTGGCATCACCCGGCCCATGTCCTCTTGAGAGAAGCCATGGAGGGCTATCTTACTTGGCCATGGGCCCACTAGATGGAAATCTGCATTCCCAAGCCTCACTCATGTCAAGTAGAAATTTAGCTAAACTTTGGGCTGAGCTTGTTAGATAGGGAAGGGTAATTACAAGGCTTGCAAGTCTTTCTGAGAATTGTAGCTGTTCAATCACAATGCTTGCCATGCTTATACTCAACCTCAAACTTACCTGGTAGTCCAAAGTTCTACTTTTTATGTAAATTGTTTCACTATTTTAAAAAAAGTTTAGCCAGATGTAATGTTGCCTGTAGTCCTAGCTACTAGGGAGGCTAAGATAAGATGAGCCCAGGAATTCAAGGCTGCGGTGAGCTATAATTGCAGCACTGCACTCAAGCCTGGGTGACAGAGTAAGACCCTGTCTCTAAAAAATATAAACAAATAGCTGGGCACGGTGGCTCATGCCTATAATCCTAGAATTTTGGGAGGTGGAGGTGAGAGGATTGCCTGAGCCCATGGGTTCGAGGCCAATGTGGGCAACTTGGCGAGACTTCTTCTCTATAATAAATTAAAAAAATTAGTTGGGCATGGTGGTGCACACCTGTAATTCCAGCTACTTGAAAGGCTAAGGCAGAAGGATCACCTGAACCCAGAAGGTGGAGGCTGCGGTAGCTGTGACCGTGCCACTGCACTCCAGCCTGGGTGACAGAGAGACTATGACTCAAAAAAAATATAAATGAATGAATGAATGAATAAGGAAGACAACTATCTGTCTTGTCTTTTGGGGTAAGAACATTTCTGATTACCCAACTGTTTCTCTGGCAATTGCTGGAATATTGGTAAAATAGTGTCTAGGCAGATAAAAATCAGATGTTTAACAGGAAGCTGTTACGTTGTTTCCCTTTGACAAAAGAAAGAAACAAGGTCCCTCAGTTCTGCCCCAACCAACCACCTGTGGCTTATGGGATGGGAGAGGAAGGGAACCATGCAGAGGGTCCCCCAATGCACCCCTTTTTCATGCCCCCCCCAACTGCAGGCACACCCAGCGTGAAGGGAACCACTTTTCTGACAGGGCCTCCTTACCCACCTGGGTAGAAGACCTCACTTTTGGTGGTGCCCTCTCTCCACTGGTGGAAGGTGCCAGAGATGATGGTGTCCGAGATCTCAGCCCAGTAGCGTCCTGAGGGACAATTAGATGGATACTAACTATCAGGATATCCCCACCATCACGTGGCCCCGCCAAACATCAGAAAGGAGGGCATGGGTCCTGGTACAGCCCCAGCCTCCCGGTCCGGACCGCCGCTAGCACTGACCCGAGTGGCCGCGGGAGCCCAGGGCGGTGCCGAAGAGCAGCACGTACTCGGACAGCGAGGCGTGCAAAAGGCACATGGCGCCCATCCAGCCGCCCGCGTTCACGAACACCCACTGCAGCTCCTCGTCCGGCAGCACGTGGCCTGGGTGCAGCCGCCGCAGCTCCACGATCAGCCGAGAGAAGGCCAGCTCATGGTCCAGCCCTGGCGGAGGCAGAGGAGCGGCGAGATCAGGGCCAGCCAGCACACCGGTCCTGGGCTAAGAGATGGCGCCCTCGGAACCCTCGGCCGGGCTCCTGGGCCGCCCGCCGCCCTCCCCGCCCTCCGCCCTCTCACCAGCGTACTGCCGCGCCAGCTGCGCGATCTCTTCGTGCTGGAAGACGAAGCTCTGCGTACCCAGCCAGAGCCAGACGACCTGGGCCAGCACCGCCGCGGCACCCAGCAGCAGCGCGACCCACGCCCACCGCCGGCCCACGGCCCACTGCATCCCGGCGGGCGGCCTGGCCCGGCGCAGCGCAGGAGGAAGCCGGGGCCTGGGGCTCCGCGCTCGCAGCCCGCAGCCAGCTGCCCACGACTCGCTCCCCGGCCGCCGCCGTGGTACGTCTCGCGCAGGCCAATCGGAACGGCTCGGGCACCCCGGCGCCGCCCCTTCGGTTGAACCATCTGCTCCCGGGGAGCGCGGAGGGGTGGGGCGGCGCCGCGCACGTGACGTGGGGGCGGGGTCGAGCCTCCCCGCGGCCTGCGGGAGGGTCTGCAGGCGGGTCTGTCCTGGCGCCACTCTGCGTGGGCGGAGGGGTGGGTGACAGTGAGACCCAGAATGGGCTGGCCCGCCTGGGGTCACTGGCTGGTGGAGCAGGCGAGGCCGGAAGTAGAGCCTTCGGGGACTCAGGATTAAGATCCGCCTTCGCCAGCGCGGAAGCAGAGAGGAGGCAGGTCAACGTGGGAGAGTTAGGGGAGGCTTTCTCCAGAGGCGGTGACACCTGAGCCTTGTCTTTTTTTTTTCTTTTTTTGAGTTGGAGTCTCACTCTGTCCCCCAGACTGGAGTGCAGTGGCCGCTCCCGGCCACCGCAGCCTCAGCCACCGCAGCCTCGACCTGCTGGGCTCCAGCGATCCTTCCGCCTCAGCCTTCCAAGTAACTGGAACTACAGGCGTGCGCTACCACGCCCAGCTAATTTTTTGATTTATTGTAGAGATGAGGTCTCGCCAAGTTGCCCAAGCGGGTCTCGAACCCGTGGGCTCAGGCAATCCACTCACCTCAGCCTCCCAAGGC
>CAUYQG010022816.1:0-10448 GCA_963574415.1 Tarsius wallacei
GACCCGCCTGGGCAGGTGAGACCTCATCTCTACAATAAATCAAAAAATCAGCCGGGCGTGGTAGCACGCGCCTGTAATTCCGGCTACTCGGAAGGCTGAGGCGGAAGGATCGCTGGAGCCCAGCAGGTCAAGGCTGCGGTGCCCTGGAGCGGCCACTGCACTCCAGTCTGGGCGACAGAGACTCCAACTCAAAAAAAATAAAAATAAAAATAAAAATTAAAAAATAATAAATTACCCTACATCAAATCTCAGTAGGGACGTTTTAAAGGTACCTCTTATGAACTCTGTCAAAGAATTGAGGGTACTACTGAAAATAAACTTTGCTTATTTACTGAGAGTAAAGAACAATAGATTATTTACAAAAGCTTCCATTGGCACAATTGGTTATGTTAAAGTATATGTTATAGTTTGACATCAAGCTCTTAGACTATGGGATTAAAGATCTGACTATTATTAGAAAAAACATAAAATTTATTTATTTATTTATTTATTTATTTATTTATTTGTTTATTTTTGAGTTGGAGTCTCCCTCTGTCCCTCAGAGTGGAGTGCAGTGGCCGCTCCTGGCCAACGCAGCCTCAACCTGCTGGGCTCCGGGGATCCTTCCGCCTCAGCCTTCCAAGTAGCTGGAACTACAGGCGCGCGCTACCACGCCCAGCTGATTTTTTATTTATTGTAGAGATGAGGTCTCGCCAAGTTGCCCAGGTGTGTCTCGAACCCGCGGGCTCAGGCAATCCACTCACCTCGGCCTCCCAAAGCGCTGGGATTACAGGCTGAGTCACCAAGCCCGGCCAAAACATAATATTTATAATAACAATAATAAAAACCACAGCAACAGTTATTGACATTTATTACTATCATCCAGTAGTATTATTCCTACTTCATAGATTTTTTAAAAATGTAAACATAAAGAGTTTAAGCAACTGCCCACCCACTTCCTTAGTTAATTTTAATGACTAAGTAAAGACCTCAAAATGTTTATCTCTACTCTTCATCTCTCCTTTCTTTCCGTGATGGTGAACTAGATATGAAGAGGGTCTTCTCCTTCTCCTATTTCTAAATCTATAATAACCATGGAATACCTCATTTAAAGAAATTAGGTTTGGGTTGCATGTGTAGGTTATATGGCTATATTATGCAATGCTGAGGTGTGGACACCAGAGAATACTTTAAAGACTGCTGCATTTAGATCACAGTTGTGTCTCCAGTGTTTACCCTTAGGGAACTTGGGATTTGCACACTACAGTTTACATCAGGGCCTCGTCATAGCAATGTTCTTATTTCATTGGAGATAGATGGTATCTTTGATGGCGCACATCAGAGCATAACCTAATTGCTTTTTCTTGCACAACAAAGGGCAGAGTACCCACAATGGCCAACAGCAGTCCACTGAAGTCCCCCTGTCTCTCAAAACTTGTGTCTTCCCACTCTCTCTCATTCACTCAGGTCCAGCCACACAGCCATCTTGCAGATACATGAACACAGCACATGCTCACTCTTCTTAGGACCTGTGTTTTACTTGTCTGGAAATCCCTCCCTGCATATATCCATTTCCTCATTATCTCCCTTCCTTCAGTCTCTTCTCAATGTCAACTTATTTTAAAAGTCTCCCCTGATAACCCTGTGTCAGATAGGATCCTCCTACACTCAAATCTCTCTTTCTCTGCTATATTTTCTCAATATATCTTTTGATTCCTAATTTATAACATATCTGTTGTTTTGTTTATGCTTTGTCTCCCCAGTAGAGTGGAACCTTTGTCAGGATTGTACTCGTCAGTCACTCTTCCAAAGCACAGAACATTGTCTAGTATGTGATAAGCACTCTAATTATTTAAAGAAAAAATGAACTAACTAGGAGATAAAATGAATTTGCCTCCAATAATCTCATTAAGATTCTCACCTAATTACCAAACATCTTGGCAATATGTCAACCACAGAAGAGAATAGGAAGATTAGAATGCATTATGTTTCTTTTCATTTTATACCTCATTTTGTTTAGGATTACTCCAAATTATTTGTTTCCATAGCCCATATATCAATTTTTCTTTAAAATGAGGTGTTATCACTAATATTTTTTCTATATTGAAAAGAAAATATTAAAAATAATATCATAATATAATTCTATTAATGATATTTTTATACTTTACAACTAAATCATTTGTGGATCTTCTTGATCGTGCTTATTTTGAAAAAAAGAATTACATATTATAAAAATATAACAATTTTGATATTATAAAATATCAAAGACCATATGTCTGTGATGCTAGATGTTTTGCAATTTCCAATATGATTTACACTACTTAAACGGTTCTTTTAAAAAGTTAAAGTGAAAGATACTCAGACTGTTTTCTTCCCCAGTTGGTTTCAGCTCCTCAATTTTAACACTCCCAAGAGAGTTCTCAGACATTTTTGTGATTTAATGACCTACTATTATTAAATCAGAGATACTCTATTTTATATTGAGATTGCCATAACCATTTCATTCACATTTGAATAACAGGCAAAAGCACTAAGAATGTACCAATGTATCTTTCAATAAATTTATCTATATCCCCTCCCCAGGACTTGCTTATCGATGATGCATGATACATGTAATAGTAACCAATAAGTCATAAAACATTCTGGCAGACCTGTCGGGTGGAGGAAAAGGGGGTGCATGAATGTGAACTTGTTGAGAAACTGTTCAATGCAGAAGAAAAGACATATGTCATGTTTTTCCACACTGAAATACAAGAACACGTGGGGACACTTTAGTGATGAGGCGTGTGTGCAAGTTTGGTATGGCTGGAGCACTGGTTGTGTTTCTGGTTACCCAATGTAACACAATAATAATGTGTTGATTGAAACAGTAATTAAATCCTAGAAGACAATTTAAAAAATCAGGAATAAAAGCAAATTTTAAAAAAACACAATGTGAAAAAATAGAAACCACATTTACCTGCAAATAATATCTCCCAGAAGTCTACGAGAAGTCGACAAATTAGGGTGATATACTCAGGGAAACAAATTTTTTTAAAAATCCATTGGAATGTGTGGGGAGAAAATATTAAAATTTCCATATATATGCATACTTATCTACACATAAGAAAAAATACTCATGGCTTAAAGGTCTTTAATATTTAGATTGGGCCGGGCTCGGTGGCTCAGCCTGTTATCCCGCGCTTTGGGAGGCCAAGGTGAGTGAATTGCCTGAGCCCGCGGTTTCGAGACTCGCCTGAGCAACTTGGCGAGACCTCATCTCTACAATAAATCAAAAAAATTAGCCAGGTGTGGTAGCGTGCGCCTGTAGTTCCAGCTACTTGGAAGGCTAAGGGGGAAGGATCGCCGGAGCCCAGCAGGTCGAGGCTGCGGTGGCCGGAAGCTGCCACTGCACTCCAGTCTGGGCGACTGAGTGAAACTCCAACTCAAAAAAAAAAAAAAAAAAAAAAAAATTCAGATTGATATATGTATGCTCATTCATTCCATAGAGTATGCATTTGACACCTATTAGGTATATCAGTGGTCCCCAAATTTTTTGGTATCAGGGTCTGGTTTCATGGAAGACAATTTTTCTATGGATTGGGGTGGGAAGGGCATGGTTTCAGGATGATTCGAACACATTACATGTATTATGCACTTTATTTCTATTATTATCACATTGTAATAAATATTGAAATATTATAAAACTCACCATGATGCAGAACCAGCGGGAGCCCTGACCTTGCTTTCCTGCAACTAGAAGATCCCATCTGGGGGTGACGGGAGGCAGTGACACTTGAAGTGTGTTGCTTATGTCTAATCACCTCCATAATCTGATTTTGGTTACTGTCACTGCAGAAAACCCTTCACAAAGACAGGATGTTGGAAATGGAAGCAGGCTATTGAGTGCTGATCAGACAAGAGGCAGAGCTCAGGCAGTAATGCGAATGTTGGGGAGAGCTATAAATACAGATGAAGCTTCTCTCATTTGCCCACCACTCAGCTCTTGCTGTGTGGTCTGGTTCCTAACAGACTATGGACTGGTATTGGTACCTGTCTGTGACCCTGGGGGTTGGAACTCCTGGTGTATGTGGTATCCTGGGGGAAGAGTAGAAGGTTTTATAATAAGAAACTTTGCCACCAGTGGCTGTGAGACTCCTTTGTGGATTCCAGACTGATTGATTTCAGTATAGTATGATGTTGAGCATGTCCAAATAAGTTGATTTAAGAATATTTTCTCAGGCCAGGAGTGGTGGCTCACGCCTGTAATCACAGCACTTTGGTAGACTGAGACGAGAGGGTTGTCTGGTTCAGGGGTTTAAGAACAGCCTGCCCAACCCAATGAGACCATGTCTCTACAATAAACCAAAAAATTAGCCAGGTATGGTGGTACACACTTGTAATTCCAGCTATTTGGAAGGTTGAAGTGGAAGAATCGCTTGAGTCCAGCAGGTTGAGGCAGTTGTGGCCATGAGTGTGCCACTGTACTCCAGCCTGTGTGACAGAGTGAGACTCCAAAAAAAAAAAAAAAAAAAGAATATTTTCTCTTATGGCATGGGCATTTGGGGTTTTGATCAGGGAGGGATTGGTTTCCAGTTCCAAAGTCCATAATGGTGTCTCCTGCATTTTCTAAGGTTCTTATTGTTTGAGGTTTTACATTTAGATCTTTGCTCTATTTATAGTTGATTTTTGTGTATGGTGATAGAAAGCAAAAGAAACCATCAGGAGAGCAGGGAGATAGCCTACAGAATGGGAAAAATATTTGTCAACTGTATATCTGACAAAGGCCTAACATCTAGGATCTACAAGGAACTCAAATGTGCCAAAAAGAAAAAAAAAATAAGCCCTATTAAAAAGGTGGGCAATAGATATGAATAGACACTTCTGAAAAGAAGACATATAAGCAGCCAACAGATACATGAAAAAATGCTCAGCCTCACTAATCATCAAAGAAATGCAAATTAAAACCACACTGAGATACCACCTAACTCCAGTCAGGATGGCCATCATCAGTAACTCAAATAACAACAGATGCTGGAGCGCATGAGGGGAAAAGGAAATGTTTCTACACTGTTGGTGGGAGTGTAGACTAGTGCAACCTCTGTGGAAAATAATGTGGCAATTCCTAAAAGATCTATAAATTGACCTTTCATACGACCCAGCAATCCCTTTTCCGGGAATATACCTGGAGGAACCTGGAAGAAGGACTCCTGCACATGCATGTTTATTTTAGTATTATTACTCACAATAGCAAAAACATGGAACCAACCATGCTGCTCATCAAAATTGGACTGTATAAAAAAAGGTACATATACATGATAAAATATTATGCAGTCATAAAAAAGGACAAAATTATGAACTTTGCAGCAACTTGGATGAATTTAGAGTTTATAGTACTCAGTGAATTATCACAGAAACAAAGAAGTGAGCACCAAATATTCTCACTCATAAGTGGACCATGAACAATTATAATACCATAAAAAAGGAATAGAGGGAAACTGCTGGGAGGGATGGCGGGGGGCACACTTCATCAATAAGGGTATCTAATCTCAAACCAGGCGAAGTGGAGACCAAAGTGAGACCCAAACTTTACCTGTACAATGATCACTAGTATACTAACCCTGAATTGTATCCCACATCTTTAAAATAAAAATTAAGAAAAGAAATTAGATAGAA
Source organism: Tarsius wallacei (assembly GCA_963574415.1). Taxonomy (NCBI): domain Eukaryota; kingdom Metazoa; phylum Chordata; class Mammalia; order Primates; family Tarsiidae; genus Tarsius; species Tarsius wallacei. Next base: position 5,635 of record CAUYQG010022816.1, read on the forward strand.
AGAAGTCAAATACTTATAGAAAATTAAAAAGCTAACATATCTAAATAGGAAAAACTTTTCTATGAATAGACAAATATAAACTTTTATAACACTGAGCATCTAGAAATAGGTAGTGTTATTAAGTAGAAACTATTAGAGATATCTAATTAAAAAGATAAAATGGACTATTCAACAGAAAAAACGATATACAAATGAGTAAGTAAATGAATATGAACAATCTTATAAAAGAAAATTAATTAAAAATATATTGCAAGTAAAGCTCATACTGAAAAAACACTGATGTGTGATTCACAATTTTCAATATCTTCTGAAAATGTTATAAATTTCTAGTATTTCAAAACAACAAAAAACATGAAGCTTAATTACGTGTGGGAGATACAACAAACAAGATAGAGGCATTGCTGTCAAGAAGACAATAGATCAACTTTGGCTCCAGGAACAATAAAATCATCACATTCCAAGTTCCTATTTCCCACTGAATACAGGTCTAAAGTTTGAAAAGGAAGTATGCAGCAGCTGTTTGAGGACTCACAAAGGCAAATGGTAGCAGGTTGCACAGATAGAAGACCAAATGGCAGTGAGTTTACCATTTTCCTTTCCGGTATCCATGATCTGAATCCAATGAGTGAGAACTAGGCACTGGGTGGAGACAGAGTTACGAGATTACTCTGGTTCCAACCCAAAGAGTGGAACAGTAGACTCCAAATGCTTAAAGAGAATACAAAAATCCTTCCCTTCCCCATCCCACCCATCCAATACACCCTCCTTTGTTTTGATTTTCTTGATGATTCTATACCCTGCACTAAGCAATTCTATGGTGGTAGTGGTGGTAGCTGATGATGGTGACAGTAGCTGATAGTAGTCAAAACTATAAAGGTGGAGAAAGAACTTTCCTTTCTCCTTTCTGTTTGTTAGAGTAGATGTTCCACAAGATAGGGAAACCCCTTTTGCTTTTTTTCAGTCTCTATTATTTTCGTTCTTGGCATCAGATATAAGTGCAGTCGTGAAAGTACAGAGTAGAGTAAGTACACCCCAACTTTCGGCAAAAGGACTAAAGTTCACAGGGAACTGGAGTGCACAGGGGAGATGGTAGCTAAGCAAAGTGACCTTGGAAATTTTTTCATAAACTCCCAGACTCACCCCTGAGTTGCACATATGTGGATCTCTCTGATTCTGTTCAGCATACCAAACACAAAGAGAATGGAATAACAAACAGACAACCAACCATATCCAAGATTAACCACTGGTGGCAAACACCCATGTTTAATACAAATAGTACAACAAAGGTTTGAAAACTGAATGGACATTGGAGACATGGTTTGCAGAAGAGATTGAAACTTGTGGTCTGCACCTAATCAGTTCACTTGCTTTCTAAAAGAAATATACCAATATATGGGATTTAAATGGGATTAAATGAATATGAGCACTCTTATAAAAGAAAATTAATTAAAATATGTTGCAAGTAAAGCTTGCACTAGAAAAAAAATCACTGATGTGCGAGTCACAATTTTCAATAACTTCTGAAAATGTTATACATTTCTAGGATTTCAAAATAACAACAAACATGAAGCTTAATTATGTGTGGGGAATACAACAATCAAGATAGAGACATTGCTGTCAAGATAACAGCAATGCCCATGATGGAGTCTAAAATTACTCAACACATGAAGAACCATGAAAATCTCAACTTATATGAGCAAAGACAATCAACAGTGTCAATGTTGAGATACTGGATTTACTGAGAAAGACTTTAAAGCAGCTATTTTTAAATGTCCCAGTAAATAATTGACAGCACTATTGAAACCAGTAGAAAAATACAAAGCTCCAGCAAATAAATAACATATATAGAGAGATAAATAAATTATAATTGAAAATTTAAAAATGAAGTAGAAATAAATTTTTACTGCATGGGCTCAATTCTGAATGAAGACAATAGAAAAAAGAGTCAGTGACCTTGATGGCAGATCATTAAAAATTATCCATCTAAGTAAAGAGCAAAATTTGTGAAAAACAGTTGCAGAGTCTCGAGACCTGCGAGAAAACAAATTTTCTAGCATCTGTTTCATCAGAGTATCAAGAAAAAAAAAAGAAAAACAGTACTAAAAAAAAGATTTAAAAGGCTGATTGTGTCCCCACTGTGCTAAAAGATGTAAATCTACAAATTTAATAAATACAATAAACACCAAACGTTCAAAACACAACAAAAATGCCAGACATATTAAGAGAAACCTGCTGAAAGCTAAAGAAAAAGATGATACTATAGCCTAAGATATTTTTATATTGAAGACCTTACTGTTGGAGTCCCATATAATATAATGTTTGTTCTAATCTATTCCACTCTGGCAGAAAGTCTCTGGAATAATTTTCTTATCCTCTTCTATTAATTCTAGATAATTTATCCTGGTTTAGATTTATTGGTTTTAAGAAAATATAGTGTTGTACTTTCTGCTTTTTGTTCCAACAGTATTTCCTTTATAATTTTTATGGTCTAGCAAAAAATGCTATGATATTGTATTTTTATGTATTTGAAGTATTTTTAAATGCAGTGTTCTGATGATGTATCACATAAGAGCAAAATACTGTGTATTCATTCACCCTATTCATTACTGGGAATGACACTCATCATTGAAATTGTTCTAAAAATTGGTGTTTTTTTTGTTTTTTTTTTTTTGTTTTGAGTCGGAGTCTCACTCTGTTGCCCAGACTGGAGGGCAGTGGCCGCTCCCGGCCACCGCAGCCTCGACCTGCGGGGCTCCGGCGATCCTTTCGCCTCAGCCTTCCAAGTAGCTGGAACTACAGGCGCGCGCCACCACGCCCGGCTAATTTTTTGATTTATTGAAGAGATGAGGTCTCGCTTGCCCAGGCGGGTCTCGAACCCGTGGGCTCAGGCAATCCACTCACCTCAGCCTCCCAAAGGCGCGGGATTACAGGCTGAGCCACCGAGCCCGACTTTAAAAATTGTTTTAATGAAATTATTCCAAAAACAATTTGCAAAGACTCATGAATGTCTTCAGAATAGAAATTATTTTTGGATCACAGTTGTATTTGTGAAGTAGATTCATGAAAGAATGAGCAATAGAAAACACTGGTTAATATAATGCTGCTACAAATTTGGGTATACATGAATATAGTTTATATTGTAGATAGAAACTCTTTTACTTTTTAAAATGTAGTGAGTTATTAGTGAAACTTCTAGTAGCCCATCTTTTTCTTTGATTTTCCAGACATCTCCTTTACTGTAATATAAATGCTACCATATCAGACCCGATTCTCAGTAAAACTTAATCTCATTGAAAAGATTAAGAGGATTTAAAAGAAATCTTAAGGTAGAAAGTTTAAAAGTGCTTCGTATCTATAAAGTCACCTAAGAACTTCAAAGTTTCTAAGAAGGGTTGCTAAAAAGAAACCTTTAAAATATATACAGACATTGCATAGCATTTATTTTGATTGACAGATCTACTTTTATCTCTTAGAAAATTTTTTAAATCACCTGAGCTGTTGAGAATGGCTTTTCCCTAACCAGTCCTCACAACACACACACACACAAACACACACACAGACACACAAACACACACACACACACACACACACACACACACACACACGTGCTCCTATTCAGAAACAATGGGTTAGTCTACTGATTTAATAATGAGTTTAATAATGAGCTAAAACACATCTATTAAGATCACAAACATTCCAATCTTACCTTATCTTGAATAAGGTAAAAAAGACCCTTGTTAAGGTGTAAGAACAAGTAGGAAATTCAACTTATACAGGATGGTGTGGAAGAAGCAGTTCCACTTGAATGAAATGAATTGTTAATTATAAAAAGAAAAATTAGTATTCTTTGAATATCTGATAAATAACTTTTCTAAAGTTTGGTACAATAAGAATTTGATAGACGTGATACTACAGATGTTAGATTCCAAAGTTATTATGGAAAGAATTATTCATTTGATAATATGTCCTTTAACACAAGACCATAGTGAAATGTAGAATTTAGTATAGCATTTTCATATTTTAAGGGTTTTCCAATTTATTACTGTTAAAAATAGTCAAAAGTTATGTAGGGTTGTTAATCTAAGTGAATCTGGTGCCATGCAGAATAACCCGTTTCTTTCAATATTGATTTCCTTCTGACATCAAAGGCACTGATAATTTAAAATGGTGCAAAAAAGAAAACTGCACACTTTTATAGCATGAAGTAACATTTTTGTAAGGGTATCAGGACTGTCTTATTTCAATTTCATTTTGAACAGGTAAACATATTAACTTACAGATTTGAAACTAAATCATGCTCATATGCTCATGATGTTTGAAAATTAGTGGGCAAATAAATCACTTGAGTCTAAGCAAAATATCTTCCAAGTAAAAAAACAAGAAGGTATCATTTACATAAATATCATTTTGAAGTGAATTTTTTTTCTATAATTCCCAGTTAAAGGTCAGAAGAAAACATTGAGAATAGACTAAAGGCAAGGAAGAAGAGTTGATGCACTAGAGGACAAAGCATCACTTTCTTTTTTTTTTTTTTTTTTTTCGAGTTGGAGTCTCACTCTGTTGCCCAGACTGGAGTGCAGGGGCCGCTCCCGGCCACCGCAGCCTCGACCTGCTGGGCTCCGGCGATCCTTCCACCTCAGCCTTCCAAGTAGCTGGAACTACAGGCGCGCGCTACCACGCCCGGCTAGTTTTTTGATTTATTGTAGAGATGAGGTCTCGCTTGCCCAGGCGGGTCTCGAACCCGCGGGCTCAGGCAATCCACTCACCTCAGCCTCCCAAAGGCACGGAATTACAGGCTGAGCCACTGAGCCCGG
>CAUYQG010022817.1:0-44506 GCA_963574415.1 Tarsius wallacei
GATGACAAGCAGATGGCTATACGAGGCCATGTCCCAGCACAACTTTGTGTGTAAAGATAGGCAGCCATGCAGCAGGCAGGTTGGAGTTTGACCAACCCCATGGGGTGGGGGGGACTTTACTCCTAAGTGCCTGTGTCTTTAGACATGTGTCACATCAACCCACTGTGGGAACTTCTGGGAACACAAAGTCCATCACGAGTTATTTTCAAATGCTGGTGGCCCTGCTTTAAAATGAACCCATTTAAGGAAGAAATTCACTGGTTTTCCTTTACTACTGGCATTTTATAAGTCGAGCAGGCAAACATTAATAATAATTCCTCACTTCCATGGCGGCAACAGCCCTTATAACCCACATTGTGAGCTCCATTGGAAAAGCCCCGCTGTACTGCCATGACATAAGGCAGACACGGAGGCTTGCTGCCCTGTGGGAGTGGGGCTGGGCACAAAGAACAGCAGCATTTTCCTACGTGGCCAAGTCCAAATATGAGTACTGAAAAGAACCGATGTGACATTTCTCGGACACTTGACTATTCCGACACCTCCAGTGGCTGACACACCCAGCGTGGCCTGGATTCCACACTGCGCTGACCCGATCCTCAGCAAACTCTCTGGAGGCACAAAAAGCTTGATCTGCTTCTTGAGCACACGCTCCTCTCCATCAAGTATGGAGCAAACCCTGAGATAGCAGCGGGGCTAAGTTACCACCTTTGGAAGACCCTGCGAAACAGTGTCTCCAAACTTTATGATTATTCATTCATATTAGTAACAGCAATTTGAATACTTCCCCCCTCGTGTTTTCATATCTATTCAAGAAGCATACACATACACCTCTGTATTCATTCATAGACTGTGGTGACACAGAAATGCGTATTAGGATCTAAGAGTTTCACATGAATTGTATAAGATGTGCCTGGACTGGCTTATAAAATGAGATTTTATGTTTAAGCTGTTTGAAAGTATTTGAACATATACACCAAGGTGTGTGCACGTGTATATATGAATAAACTCTGCAAGTGATTTTTTATTTACACACATGCACACTCTCCCCTTTATGAAACTGCAGAACTTATTTTATTGCTAAAAATTGTAGAGAGAAATAAGAGACCTTCCTTTCCAGTTTCAGCTAGCTAGCTATCACTTGACAGAGATGTTTCCTGTTTTTAAGCAGTTTGGAAGGCATGATTTCCAACCTAAATACTTAGCTTGGCAAGATAGTACTGTTGATAGATGCTTTTATAACCACTTTCTCCCACCTTGGATTTCAACATGAAAAGAAAGATGATTTGTTCTTTCTTTCAACTTTTTTTAAGAGTAGGGAGGGGAGAGAGTAAGAGGAAAGGGAAGTAAGATATTACAACCAGAGCAGATGGATGGCAGAGGTTAGCCCAACTCTGAGAAATATGACGAAATAATCTCAAACTTTCTCTGAGGGTGGTGGATGGGAGGGACTTCTCTGTATATATATTTAAAAAAGAAAAACATGGAACTCCAGCCAGTATTACAAATCTTTAAAGAAGAGTTTGAAAGTCTACGAGTCTACCACATCCTCTAACAAAGCATTGGAAAAAAAGTCTGTCGTTGGACTACGGCGTTGAAATCGACAGGACCATGGGCATGCAAGTTCTCCAACAGGTGAACTAATGAAGGACTTTTGCTTTTGGGTATTCAGCACTGCTCGTCAATGTCAGCCCGTTCAGGGTCTTCATTTGCTTTCCTCGTTTTGTTTTTTTGTTGTCACAAGGAAGCTGCCATGATTTCACAGAGATGCGAAAACCAACACCGAGACTTCACAGCACGTTTAACGCAGTGTGCTGACGCACATCAGACCCGCGAATCCGCCCCTCATCTGAGAGCACGCCCTCCAGACCCACACTTCGGCCTTGGTGCTGCGCTGCACCACCCCTCTGCGCTGCCACTCCCCGCTCTGTGAGCTTCTGCATCGGACACGCAGCCACAGGAACCCCTGCTCAACACGCCAGTCTGTCACGGCTCCTGCCCCACCTCTGTCTCCGCAGTCATGGCTAAAGGGCCGAACAAGCCCCAGCTGCTTCTTGTTTCTCACATGGAACTCCTTCCTCCGTTGACTGCAGTCTGTCCCTTTCACTCCAACAACGTGACCCTTGTTGAAATCACCAATGAACCGCAGGCTGTTATACTTTCTTCACGAATGCCTCTTTTATGGGTTCTTTGCCTAAACTTTCGGCAAGGATGGACAAGCTGGACTGCACCTTTGCCTTTGTCTCTTGGCCTCGGGCCCTTGCGCCGTGCCTCTTGCCTCTCCAGAAGTCCCTACTCTGGCACTGCAGAGGGCCTGGCCCTTCTCCACTTATTCTGCCTAGCTTCGAAGGCTGATGTGCCTCCGAGCTCAGACTTGGCCTTCTTCTCTCTTTGCCGCTCCGCCCACTCCCTTACTTCAACTGCCACCTGCGAACACAGCACACCTCATGTCTTGCACTTCACCTTATCACCCTTCTCAGATAACGTGTTTTTCTTTTATAAATGGGAGACGGTGGCAGCCCTGCACTGAGCAAGTCTACTAGAGCCATTCCTGCAACAGCATGTGCTGTTGTCTTTGTGTCACACTTTGGTGATTTTGCAACATTTCGCCATGCGTTCGCTGCCACCCCCATGAACACATGAACGGTAAGGGAGGGAACAGCCTCATTGCTGATGTGGAGAACGTCTGAGTGGTGTGCACAGAAGATCAAACCAGCCGCAACATTCCCTTAAGCCAAAGCCTGATGGGGGACAAGACCCCAACTCTCCTCAACTTTGTGAAGGCTGAGAGAGGGGAGGAGGCTGCCGAGCAGAAATGGGAAGTCAGCCGAGCTTGGCTCATGAGGTTCCCAGAAAGGAGCTGTCCCCATAACACACAAGTGCAAGGTGAGGCGCCAGGTGCTGAGGGAGCAGCCACAGCAAGCTCTCCAGAAGATCCAGCTGAGGTCCCCGGTGGAGGCGGCCACACTCACAACAGCCTTCTCTTGGGAGAAGATGCCCTGCAGGGCGGCTGTAGCGAGAGAGGAGAAGTCAGTGCCTGGCTTCTTAGCTTCACAGGACAGGCCGACGCTCATGGGAGACACGAACACAACTGGAACTAAGTGGAAGCCAGAGCTCATTTCTCACTCTGAAATTCCGAGCACCCTTACGAATTATGCTGCGTCTACTCTGCCTGTGCCCTGTAAGTTAGGCACAACGCAGCAGGGCTCACTGAGTAGTTTATGCCTACTGTTTTATCTATTGCTCAGATAAGAGGATTCCTTTCAAAATATTATCGTTCACTTCCGACGGCACTGATGGAGATGTACGAAGAGACTCACGTTTTCGTGCCTTTGCAAAAACACAACATCCATTCTGCAGTCCACGGATTAAGGAATGATGTCTACTTTCAAGTCTACTTCAAGCGTATTACACAAGTCTACTTTCAAGTCTACTTCAAGCGTATTACACAAGAATACATTTCATAAGGCTTGAGCTGTCATTGACAGCGATTCCTCTGATGGATCTGGGCAGGGTAAACTGAAAACCTCCTGGAAAGGTTCACCATTCTAGATGACACTAGGAATATCTGTGACTCAGGGAGGAGGTCAAAATGTATATTAACAGGAGTTTGGAAGAAGTCATTCCACCCCTCAAGTATGACTGAGAGGTTCAAGACTTCAGTGGAAAAAGTAACTGCAGATGTGATGGAAACAGCAAGAGGACTAGAATCAGAAGTGGAGCCTGAAGATGAGATGGAATTGCTGCCATCTCACGATCAAACGTGAATGGATGAGGAGTTGACTCTTACAAACGACCAAAGCAAGTGGTTTCTTGAGATGGAATCTACTGGGAACATGTGTTCACATGTCCAACCATGTAAGTCAGTAAACTGACTTTTAAATGACAACAAAGGACTTTGAAAATTACATACACTTGGCTGATAAAGCAGCAGCAGGGTTTGAGAGAACTGACTTCAATTTCCAAAGTTCTACTGTGGGTAAAACGCCATCAAGCAGCACTGCATACTACAAAGAAACCGTTCGTAAAAGGAGGAGTCAACTGATGCTGCAGACTTCGCTGTATCACCCCAACCTTCAGCAACCACCACCCTGATCAGCCAGGAACCGTCAACATCGAGGTGAGAGCTTCCACCAGCAAAGTTATGACTTGTTGAAGACTTAAGTGGCCGCTAGCATTTTAAAGCAATAAAGTATTTTTAAATTAAAGTATTTATGTTGGGCTTTTTTGGCTATAATTCTACTGTATATTTAAAAGACTAAAATATAGCACACACATAGCCTTCACAGGCACTGGAAACCAAACAATTCATGTAATTCACTTGTTTGAATATTTGCTTTACTACGATGGTCTGGAACTGAGCCCACAGTATCTCCAAAGTATGCCTGTAAATGATTCCAAAATCTAAGTATCAGATCCAAATTTCTCCTCGGAGCACCAGACCTTTGCATTGTCTACTTGACACTGCACATAGGTACATCCAAATAAACACACCCCAAATAGTTCACAGTTTTCGTTCCAAACCTGCAGTATTTCCTGAATTCCCATGCTCAGGAAATGACCTTTCCATTAGCCAAGAAAGAAGGAACTGTGCGTCTCCTTTCTCATTTCCCAAATCCCAAACTGCCAAGTTTTGTGGATTCCAATTTCAGTAAGTCCCCTACACGAACGTTCAAGCTGCAAACTTTCAAAGAGACAAACGTGTGCTCACATGTCCAACCATGCAAGTCAGTTTACACATCTGACATACATTTTCATATACAAGCGTCCTCTTCTTGTGGCTTGCTTTTGTGTGCTTACAGTGTAATATAGACTACGGTAGTGCAGTAACTTTACTTCAAGCCAGGATGTCTGGAAGCAAGCACTAAAGAGCGGTGATGTATCACCGACCGTGTCAGTGGGGTACCAGGGCTAACTTGGTTGGACTTGGTTGGACTTACGGATGCACTCTCGGAGCGGAACTTGTTCCAGCAAATATCTCTGTCCGCTCTGTTCTGTTCCCACTGCTGGAACCACGTCCTCATGTTTATCCTTGTGTCATTCCTGCCGCATCCCCCAGAAACTGCTCTCACACACTGCTGGAGTGACAGCACGATTCTTTGATGCAAACACGATGACCGCCAGCCACTCTCCACCCTCGTCCTTAGGCCCTTCAGCTGTTCCCCATCATCCTCGGAATAAGGACCTACTATGCTCTCTTCACCCTCCGTGCCTTTTCAAATGAGAAGCCTCTGAATAGAATGATCCTCTGCATCCCACTCTTCTTTCTTCTGGCTAGCAGCTTGTTCATTCTTCAGACTCTGCTCAAAATTAGCAGCTGAGGGAAGCCTTCACTAGCCTCCAGGACAAAATTAGTTTCTCTCTCCAAATCTTCCCATAGCACGTGGTACTTATTCACAGCACTCTGACTACCTGTAGTTACTTTGTTAAATACTTAAAATTATTTTGTAGAAGTATTATATGCCAGAAATTGTGCTGATTTTCCTAATACATGTTATACCATGGAACCCTCAGAACAACCCCGAGAGGCAGTGACAGCGACCACATTTCTCTTCTGTGTTGGCCAATAAAGCTCCTGGAGGAGGATGGGCAACCGGCTTGCACCACTCACGGCTCCACTCCAGTAGCCAGCCCGGAACATCTCATGTGCTCAATAAATACCTGATGACTGGCTGGCAGCATTGTCCAACATTCATACGGCAACAAATAGCCTTCAGTCAGCTTGCCTATCAAATCAGAGCCAAGTGTATGTTCTACCAGGTATGGTTTATAGTGACAGGAGAAAGGGCTTTAAGTCAATCACATCTGGTTTCTTCACAGCCTTAATTTTCCATTTGCTAAGTACGTAACATTTATCAGCCAAGTCCCTTGGCTTCTCTGAGCTTCTTTTTCTTTACCTCTAAAATGTGTTAATTTTAGCTATGTCTATGGATTGTTCTAAGGATTAAATGAGATAATGCATATTAAAAGAATAAGCATAATTTCTGGTTCATAACATGTACTAAGTAATTGGAAGCTATCATTATTCAGAATAAGCTGGCTCTGCACATTCATTCGCATAGTACTTGAAATACATCACTCTATTGTGTTCTTCTGCCTTGCATGATTTCTGTGAAATCAGCAGAGTTATTATTGTGTTCATCTATACTTTGGCTCTTTTTTTACCCTGCTGCATTTAAGATTTCTCTCTTTATCTTTAACAAATGTTGCTAGGAAAACTGGATACTGACAAACAAAACATATGGACTAGACTCTTATTTTACACCACTTACAAAAATCAACTCAAAAAAGATTAAAGACTGAAACATATGACTTGAAACTATGAAACTCCTAGGAGAAAACACAGGAGAAAGCTTCATGACATTGGTCTTGGCAGTAATTTAATGGACATGACACAAGAGCACAGGGAGCAAAAACAGAAATAAACCAGTGGGACTACATCAAACCAAAAACCTTCTGTAGGGCAAAGGCAGCAATCAACAGGGTGAAAAGGCAGCCAACAGAACAGGAGAAAACATCTATAAAACAAATATCTGATAAGGGGTTATTCTCCAAAATATATAAGACACTCCTACAACTCAGTAAGAAATCCCTAGTAACCCCATGGAAAATGGACTAAGGATCTGAATAGACTTTTCCCAAAGAAGATGCACAAATGGCCAATAGGTATATGAAAAATGTTCAATGTCGATACTCAGCAGGGAAATAGAAACTAAATCTACAATGAGATATCACCTTGCACCTGTCTGGATGGCTATAATCAAAGAAATAAAAGACAGCAAGAGTTGGCAAGGATGTGGAGAAACTGGATCCTTGCACACTATCAATGAGAATGCAAAATTGCACAGCCACTACAGAAAAGAGTGAGGAGGTTCCTCAAAAGATAAAAATAGAATTACTATATGATGTAGCAATCCCACTTTGGGGTATTTACCCAAAAGAATTGAAATTAGGACTTCTAGGAGAGATTTGCACTCCCATATTCACTGCAGGGCTATTCACAAGAGTCAAGACGTGAACAGAACTTAAGTATACATCTACAGATGAATGGATTAAAAATTTGTGGTATACACACAGAATGGATTATTATTCAGTCTTAAAAGATGGAAATCTGCCATCTACGACGACACGGAAGAACTTTGAACATATTATGCTAAGTGAAATAAACCAGTCACACAAAGACAAACACTGCATGATTCTATTTACCTGAGGGATCTGGAATAGCCAAGCTGAGAGACTCTCAGACTCAGATGGCCGGATGAGGAAGCTAGAGTTAGTGTTTCTCCTATAGAGTACACCAAAATAGAGAGAGGAGAGTTCCTCGGCACCCAGAGAGGAGCGGGACCAGCGGCACAATGAATCAAAGAAGTGGTAACAGCCACACAGGGCAAAGAAGAGAAAAATCAGCCAAGCTGGGCTGGAACTGTCCAGACTCTTGCCTGGACCCAGCACAGGGCACAAGCAGCTCCAGATGCATCAGGCCGTTAAGTGCTCCTGCCAGACTTAGAAGGCCTCTGAGCCTGTGGGATGACAGGCCTTCACTGGAAACTGCCTTACAGCCGTGCTCTGCTGAAACCCACCCGGAGTGGTGCAGGGAAAAAAGCCCTAAGCAGCTGTGGCTGCCACATCCCAGGGGCTCAACCCAGCTGGGCTGTGAAAAGACAAGCCCCAAGGGTGAACTCCATGGTGGCAGACTGTTCCTCGCTGGAGCAGGTTGCTGTGAGGATGCCAGCCCAACTTTGACATTCGGAGCACAGACAACCCGAAGATAAGGCCGGGAGCTAGGCGGGACTCACAGCCAAGGCAACCTTTCATTCCAAGGCAGACTCCTTTGTGCAGGCTCGGCACAACAGCATCACCCCAGCTTTATCCCAGTCCTCATTGGGGCAGCCAAGAGTGCACACATGTGGGGAGTTTGAGTGCACTCCCCTCAAAGGCTCAGAATAGACAGAGAACGTGGGTAATCCCCACAGCCCTGCCCACCACCCAGGATGGCTGGGCACTCCTTTGGAGCAACACACACCCAGCAGAAAGCCCACAGTCACCATCACAGCAGGCTTCCTTCCACAAGGGCCCCTTCCTGGTCGGAGGTCAGCAGCACAGCCCATCACCTCTGATATAATACTTCAGCTTTGGGCAAGGTCTGATCCCAGACCCCAGCTGACCACACTATCCAAGTCACGCCAGCCACTCAGGATCCTTTGAGCCTGTGCTAGGTACCTGTACGGCATAGGACTGCCATAGCAGGCAACTGAGAAACTCACTATACCAAGGTTATATATAATCAAGGGAATCCGCTATCAGTCGACATCAGTCCTCACCAAACTCAAATGAGAAGGAACCAGAAAAATAATTCTGACGATATGAAAAAAAAGAGTTCTTCAACATCCCCCAAAGACCACACTAACTCTTCAGCAATGGGCCCCAACCAAAATGAAAGATTTGAAATTCCAGAGATAGAATTCAAAAGGTTAATTATAACATTTCTCAATGAGATTCAGGAGAAAGTTGAAAACCAACAGAAAGAAATTTTAAAAACTATTCAAGACATGAATGAAAAATCCTCCAAAGAGATAGATAACTTGAACAAACAAACAAACAACAACAACACAATCTGAAATTCTGGAAATAAAAGAATCATTTAGGAAAGTAAAAAAATGCAGTGGAAAATTTTAACAGTGGACTAGAACAAGTAGAAGAAAAGATCTCAGAACCTGAAGACAAGGCTTTCAAATTAACACAGACAATAAGAAAGAAAAAAAGAGTCAAGAGAACATAACTAAGTCTCCAAGAAATGTGGAATTACATAAAAATCCAAACCTAAGAATCACAGGTATTCCTGAGGAAGAAGAGAAAACAGCAGGTCTGGAAATCCTGTTTGAGGGAATAATGGAGGAAAACTTCCCTGGCCTTGCCAGAGATCCGAACATTCAGATACAAGAAGCCCAAAGAGCCTCCAGAAGATTCATTGCAAAAAGGTCATCCCCAAGGCAGAGAATCATCAGGTTATGCAAAGTTAATGTGAAGAAAATAATTTTAAGAAAGGTGAGACAAAAGCCTCTAATAACTTACAAAGGTAAAGCTATCAGATGAACAGTAGACGAAACCCTATGAGCCGGAAGGGACTGGGACCCCATCTTCAATCTCCTCAAACAGAGTAACTGTCATTCAAGAATTTTGTAACCCACAAAACTAAGTTTTATAATAGAAGGAGAAGTGAAGTCCTTTGCAGACAAGCAAATGTTGAGGGAATTTGCCACCACTAGACTGGTTCTCTAAGAAATACTCAAGCCAGGCTCAGTGGCTCAGCCTGTAATCCCGCGCCTTGGAAGGCTGAGGTGAGTGGATTGCCTGAGCCCACAGGTTCGAGATCCACCTGGGCAACTTGACGAGACCTCATCTCTACAATAAATAAAAAAATTAGCCGGGCGTGGTAGCGCGCGCCTGTAGTTCCAGCTACTTGGAAGGCTAAGGCGGAAGGCTCGCCGGACCCCAGCAGGTCGAGGCTGTGGTGGCCGGGAGCGTGCCACTGCACTCTAGTCTGGGCAACTGAGTGAGACTCCAACTCCAAAAAAAAAAAAAAAGAAATACTCAAAGGAGTTCTAAGTACTGAAACAAAAGATCAAAATACACCCGTAGAAAAATGCTGAAAATCAGAAAGCTCACAGGCCTTATGAAAGATCAACACAATAGAGAGAAATAAATAAAGCAGCCAGATAACAACCAGCATGATGAAACAGTACCTTACATATTATTATTAACCACGATCACAAATGGCCTCATTGATTCACTAAAAAGATACAGACAGGCAGAGTGGGTTAAAAAACATGATCCAAATATCTGCTGCATTCAAGAGGCCCACTTCACACACAAAGACTCCTATAGACTCAGGGAAAAGGGGTGGGGAGAAATATTCCATGCAAATGGAAACCAAACCAAGCAGGAGTAGCCATTCTCATATCAGATAAAACAGACTTTAAATTAACAACAGTAAAAAAAGACAAAAATAAATATGCACTTCACATCAGAGCTTCCAGCTACTAGACCTACAAAAAAAACAAAAAACAAAAAACAGACAGACAGCAATATAACAATAGTGGGCGACTTCAACACTTCACTACAGTAATAGACAAGTAATCAAGGCAGAAAGTCAACAAAAAAATTGGAGTTAAATTGGACACTAGAGCAAATGGAACTAACAGACATCTACAGAACACTCCACCCCAAAACTACAGGATACACATTTTTCTCATCAGCACAGGGAACATTCTCCAAGATAGACCACATGATAGGCCACAAATCAAGACTCAATAAATTTTTTAAAAGTTGAAACAAAACACCATATTTGAAACACAATATTATGCTACCTGAGCCTCCAAGATGACCAATTTGTTTAAATTATGAAATTAGTAAGTTAGTTTAAAAACAAAGTAGTCATAATTGCTGAAGAAGTATTCAGCTCATGAACAGCAACAAAGAAGTCACTGCTAAAAACCACTAGAAACTAGAATATGTGACAACAGAGGTACATGCCAAGTACAATTTTAATTTGTTGTTCAGTTAAATGAAAAATTCAATTTTAACTCTAGGTTAGAACACTATTAGAAGCATTAATTGTTAGAGAAAGCAAGGAGACCTTATAAATTATGTAGACTTTTAAAATGTTACTTGCTAAGAGAAATGTTTAATGGAATTGTATTGCTTATATGACACCAGGTTCTAAATTCTTGCCATAGATTTTGTAGTATAGATTCAAGACTTTCAACTCATTTGAATGAACGAGTTGAAATGCGTTGAGTGAAATGATTTGTTCAGAGAGTGAACAAATATCTATTTATTAAAGCTTTATATTCATTTAAAGAAACAAGGACAAGATTTTCTTATTAGATAAGAACTACTTTAGAAATATCTTACACATACACACAGAAGTAAAATTATGTTAGCTGCCTGAAATAGATAAAAAAAGTTTCCTTAAACTAAAGGATAAAAATATCACAAGTATTTGCTTTTCTTATTTTTCTGTATTTATGTTTATATATATTTAAGTTATGAGCATATTCATAGGAATTAAAATAAGAAAATAAATTATGTAAGGTAATTGTCCTTCATTTTGCACTGGCTTGGCATGCGACACATCACTATGGGAAATGATGATTCACCCACTTCTGTCAGGGATTTACACTTGGGTGTAGCCCTGGCTCTGGCTGATCATTTCTTATTCTTTGGCACACAGACATTAAGATACAAAAATAGCCCCAATATTACTGTGCCTTCCAACTCCCACTCAACATAGGGTGTTTTCATTCTTTAATGCTCAAACTCTATAAATTGCTGTAGAAATAAAAAATCCCGTTCCCAAGCTTCTGAAGTTGGAAGCAAGAGAAAGTGAGAGAGAGAGAGAGAGAGAAACTATCATTAAGCAAAATTAACTGTAATAAAATTAATTAACCTGCTAATCAACCAATCAAATAAACATTCATGAGTCTGTTACTGGACCTATCAAAGATGAACACCACCACCCTTGTCTTGAAGGGGCTTACAGAGACAATGGGATGACAAACGAGTAAACAAATAATTACCATTAAATATGAGACCTCTTAGAGAGATTTAAAAATTTTGTTCTTAAAGGCAAAATCTGATAACTTTTCTAAACATAACGGTCATAATCTGTCAATACTTCAAACTATATAAAGAGATGAAGTCTGCGTTAGCTCAACAAAGCAGAGTTCTGTTTTCTTGCATCAGCTGCTCACTTTCATTACACCTGCACACAAGTCAGTGCAAACAGCAACTGAATTTCTCCATTTCTCCAACTGTCTATTTTCTGTAAGATTCATGACTGTACTTACAGTCAGATGGCTACCAAAAAAAAGAAGCTAAAACTCTTCAGAGGAAGAAGCTATAAAGAGACTGTAAAGGAAATTCAGCTTCGACTAAAATCCCCAAGGCAGCATCCGTCCTTTCCTCCTGCTTCCATAACCCCTCAAGAGTGTGCCACACTGCAGCCTGCAGACACAAAAGACCTCGCGACTGACTGTCTTGGACAGAGGCAAACGGACACTGTCAGCTCAGCCCCGACCTAAGTCCCAGGGACCCGATGTCAACCAGGCAGCTACAGCTGGGAATATGACGCCAGCTCCTTCTCAGTGAGGACTTCTCAGATGGGCTGAGTATTAGTATTCGTGTGCTTAGTATTGGTGTGCTCAGTGCTAGGTATAGGGGGAACAACAAGAGAAAACCAGAGAACCTACACATGCTGAAGAGCCGTGCGTTGCGCTCAGAATACCACATCTCACTCCTTTTTTAAAGCCACAAGAGCTGAAAAGACAAAACGAGATGACTTCTAAGAACAGCGAGGGAGAAGCGTGCTCATGTCTTGGTATGGGTGGGCGGGCAAAGCACACACTCACTGCTTTATCCACATAGACACAAGTCCCATTCACTCTGGCTGCGTAAAAGTTTTTCTTTGTTATTTTTAACCAAGAGAATTATCTTTATGTACCTTAAAAAAAAAAAATTGTAAATGCAGAGACACTCCTTCTTTCCTGAAACTCATCAAGTCAATGTCTGAGACATGACTGAGTTCGAAAACCTGACAGTAAAACTACAGACAGACACATAATTCTAGACTCAACAACACCCCTTTAGATCCTCACACTGACGTCTCTGCCAGGCTCTGTCAGCCTCTTGGCTTCCCTCCACCTTTCTACTTCTCTGACAACACCGCTTTTGCTAAGGATGGTGCTGATGAGACCCCCACACCCTTGGCAAAGGCATGGACTCCCAAACTGGCTCAGGACTTTTAAGGGTGCAAGCTAAGGGACAGGAATATAACTGACATTTACATCCTTTTACACATGAGAAAGTCAAAAACAAATTAAAAGCCATACCGTCAGCAAACAGCAAGGCTATGTACATTTGGCTTATTTTAAAAATAAGAATAACTTAATTGCTTTCTCTGACTATAAAAATAATACATATTTATTATAACCAATATTGATACAATGTTGATTAACATTAATTAGAAAGTAAAAATCATCAAAATGATGGCTCTGTTAACATTTGGGGGAACTATTTTCCAGACCAGTGTAACATACACAGTTTTATATAAATGCTGTGTTATTTATGACTGTTTTCCAATCTATTTTAATTTCCTAGGTAATAAATGCATGTGTATATTATTAATGCATACAGATACATCTCACCACTTTAACGGCTTCTCACTGTTATACAGATACAGCATTTACGTAATAATTAATCCTCTAGCAACTAAGTAAGACTGGCATCACTTTTCTTATTTCATAGATTCAATCTTGGATTCTTTGTCTTATCATATATCTAAGGACAAATTCTTAGAAGTAGAATCCACAGGGAAAAAGATGAGTGTTTGAGGTCTTTGGATTATTTATCAAAACTACCTTCCAGAAAGACTGTGCTAATTTATGGCCCACATTCACTTTCACCCACATGTATTTTTAAATGTGCAATATGGGTGTGAAAAAGACTGCCTTCTAGAAGCATCCGGGAAAAACTTGCAAGAGGTCAACTCTCATGGCATTCTGCTGCCTATGTTCTCTTCCAGACTTGGAATGTGAAATTCTGGGACCTAAATGCCTGCAATATATCTGATCATCAACTAACTGTATAACTCATTGGTAATTAAGCGCATATATATTCACACAGATTTAGAGCCTTGTCCCTTTACGCTTGCCTTTAGTACACATAAAACAAGACGCCACCTCAAGTGGACTGCACAGTTTGGAGTGAAGAGAGAGAGAACAAGAAGGAAGCCAGGGAGAGGCCCAGGCAGCTGAACAGCCGCCCCAGGC
The DNA here is from genome assembly GCA_963574415.1 of Tarsius wallacei. Taxonomy (NCBI): domain Eukaryota; kingdom Metazoa; phylum Chordata; class Mammalia; order Primates; family Tarsiidae; genus Tarsius; species Tarsius wallacei. The sequence goes on from CAUYQG010022817.1 coordinate 13,827, forward strand.
CGCACGCTGGCCAGGCAGCGTTCCTCCCACGCTGGAAGGCGCTCCTCGCCGCCCCACATTTGTGAACCGCTTCTAGAGATTCACTCAGGTCACACGTTCCCCTGGAGCCACGAGCAGAGGGGAACGAGGAATTCTTCTTTGGCAGGTGTGGAGCCAGGAGAGAAAAAAAGTAATTAACTGAGAGCACTAAAGGAGCACTCTGGGAACAAGAGCAAGCCGGCAGGACATGAGAGGCTGGGGGCGAGCGGCAGCGGGGAGTGGGGTCGGGGCAGGAAGCCCACAGCTGAAGGCCTGTCCTCATCCCACGTGAGGTCGCAAGGCTGGGAACTGCATTTCCAGGCACCAGTTTTCTCACCTGTAAAAGCCGGGGGACTGGCCCATGATACCTGGTAGCGTCTTCAGCTCAAACATCCTGATCAGACTCTATTCTAAAGTCTAGAAACCATCAAAACACCCATAATTTATCTAATAATTTCTGAGCTTTAAAGTTAGTGACCCATATTCCTACACACCACACAATCAGCATTCCAAGGTAGCTTTAGGGCTTAAGGCATACGTGCGTTTCATGAAAACTGGGTAAATATGTTATGTCAATTTTGTCGTGGTTCAGCTCTAGACAGGATTTAATGCATAAAATCATTACATATTTTTTCTATATTCACAGTAAAAGGGGAGAAAGAGTATTACTTTAATAATAAAGTTTAATTGAAATAAAACAATGTTTCTATACCGACATATCACTGAGTTTTCAAAAATATACCATAAAAAATAAGCGGTCACAGGCAACCCCCCCTCAGTAAGCTTTTCTGTCCTCTCAATAAATCCTGCCTTCAAAAAAAAAAGCAGTCACAATCCAGCAAAAACAGATTATAGGTGACCTTCGAACAACACAGGGGTAAGGACACCAACCCCGGCACAGTCAAAAATTCACAAGTGACTTCTGACGACCCAAAAACCGGAACTGCTGCCCAGAAGCTCTTGTTGCCACATGCTCTGTACGCCACATGTATTATGCACCGTATTCTTACAACAAAGCTAGAGAAAAAAGCTATTGAGGAAATCATAAGGAAGAGAACCCAGATGCACTGTTCACTAAGTGGAAGCAGATCACCACAAAGGTCAGCTTCCTCACTGTTCTCACAATGAGCAGGGTCTGTATGAGTTCTGAGAAGTTTTACTTTTTATAATAGACTTGTGTACATTTTATGGTATAAACGATAACAGACTAACAGGTGTGTGTGTGTGTGTGTGTGTGTGTGTGTGTGTGTGCGCGTGTGTATGTTTTATGCATTCAGGACATTCCTCACTTTTACTTAATTTTTTTCTATATTTCCAGGCTATGTAATTCATCTGTAATTTTTTTCATTGTCACAAATCTCCAAAAAATTTCCCAATACATTTCTTGAAAAAAAAAAATCCAAGCATAAGTGGACTGTGTGGCTCAAATCTGTGGTGCTCAAGGTCTAGACCTGTATTTTAATAAGACCAATGAGGGATCGGCAGCTGTGGGACGCTGCTGGGAGGTGATGGGGGGACACATAACAACACAGAGGGTACCTGGTCCTGAGCCAGGGGAGGGAGAACCAGCGGGAGGCCCAAACTTCACCTGTATACACATTACTTATGTACCTAATCCTGACTTGTACCCCACATCTCTATAATAAAAAAAGACCAAGATAATGCTCTATTGCTAAATTTTCAGATATAATGATGAGATCTGTCATAATCTGTTTCCTTTGACTTGCTAAATTTTCCATTAATAGAAAAATGATTAAGGACCATAACATGAGTTGTGTTATTAATGTCCCAGTTTTTTCTCAACTGCTTAATCTGCTTCTTTGAAACCCAAGTGACCTTTGTTGGTTAAAAATAAATAAATAAATAAAATATACATATATATATATTTATATATTTGACATTATAATCACTGATATAGCTTCAAAATACCCAAGGGTACTTATATCCATAGAATCTGAGATAAGAGAAGAGTAAACCCAGGGTGATTATTAATTATTTTTACTATTTAAACAATAAAAGCTATTTTATGCTAACAACCAAATTATATAGAAAACCAAACACATGCAATTTATTTTACATCATTTCTGTAAATAATTTGCAGAAGTAGTTGATATATCATTTTATTTTCCCAAACTAAATAGGACTAAATTGAGGTAGTCTGGGACACTGAGAATTTCTATCTTCCAGCAAGATTATTTTTAAGAGAGGGAGATAACTTATTTAAGTGTAAAGTGGTTGAAGTAGTATGTACTTCTGCAAAAGCAATCTAGACATAAAATGGTTAGAATGCCCTTTTCCACTTAAATTAAAATTATCTTTGTAGCACTGGGAATAAACATCTGATTTCAAATACCTCACTGGTATGTTAAATGATCAAATGAAACAATACATGTAAAATACTTAGCACAGTGCCTGTCTTATGGTTACCTTCAGCTGTTACCAGCACCGTCATATTATCGTCACACTTGAGTATCTTATTGCATATAAAGCTGCAAGAGGCTCTTTCCCCACTGCACTCAGAGTGCGGCTAGGGTCACGGAAACGCGGACTCCAGGGATGCGGCAACAACAGCCCGCAGAGCACCAGCAGCTGTGCTGCCGGACCGCACCTGCTCTGTAACTTCGCTGAGCAGCACAGACTCGTGGCGGAGCCGCCGCAGCACCGAATGGTGCAGAAACCGCGCGAGGAGCGAAGTCTTGTATCCTCTCAAACCATTAACTCCACCGCACAGCAGCCAACTTCTCCCAGACATTACTGTCCAGGCAATCCCTTCGGGTCCCCTCCCCCTGTGGGAGCTTTTCTGTCCTCCCAATAAATCCTGCTTTTAAAAAAAAGCCACGGCAGAATGGGACCATCCTTTTGTGCCCGCTTGCCATCTGTGGGTCACAAGTATATCACTCTTTGCCCACAGCATCTTAGCGGTACGCCCAGCAACTGGACACCCACAGGGTTACTCTACTGGGTCCAGGCGGACAAAGCGCTGCCAGGGATGTAGGGAGCAGCATTTAGGGTTAATCCTCATTCTGTGACTTACCGGGGCCCTTGAAACATAATGATAAATTTAGGTGAAAAAATTATCAAATGACTAAAGATTCCTAGATACTTGCTCCAAACTGTAAATAGTATAACTAAAAGTTTTTCAGAGATCTCACTCCCATTTACTCTTAGCTATGGCCAATTCATATAGACGACAGTGCTTTCCAATGCGTGTCTTGGACAGCCTCATAAAATACAGGTGTTCTGACCCACTTCATCAGGTGGGATGGGTCCAGAGGACTGAGCATCTAAGCTCTCAGACACGGACTTCTTCCTATAGTTCTTGTTCTGTCTTATGAGCACTTTCTAAGAACTTTTTTAACCTCACCAATACAACAGGCACCAATCACAGAACGTTCTTCTCCCCTGATCAACACATGATGGGAAGTCTTTAGGATAAGTATTCTTACCCTGGGGTTCCTGGCTGAGTGTCAAGCAATTGGTATCGGGTTGAAAATGCACACAAACTTTATTGCATAAAAGCACTTTTATGAGAAGATGGTCTTTAGCATTGACAAATGAATGCTAAGAATTACTGGTAAAAGAGTACATTGGAGCCAGGCATGGTGGCTCATGCCTGTAATCCCAGCACTTTGGGAGGTGGAGGCGAGAGGACTGCCTGGGCCCAGGTGTTCAAGACCAGCCTGGGCAACATGGTGAGACCTTGTCTCCACAATACATCAAAAAATTAGCTGGACGTGGTGGTGTACGCCTGTAGTTCCAGTTGCTTGGAAGGCTGAGGCGGAAGGATTGCCTGAGCCCGGCAGGTAGAGGCTGTGGTGCCCGTGAGCATGCCACTGCACTCCAGCCGGGGCGACATAGTAAGACTTCGACCCTCCCCCCAAAAAAGAGTACATTGGAGACTGGGAAATGAAGACAGTAATCAACTATGAAAACTAAGCTCATTTGTTGGTAAATTATCTTCTAGTAGTGCCGAGTAACATACCCAACATTTCCACCTGTGTGGAGATGTTTTGAGAACAAGAGGCAGTAACACTAACAGGGGAGGCACTATTAATCCACCTCTACTCATCTGGCTCCCCAGTTAGTCTCTGTTCTACATTTCCTCCGTAAGAACATTCTGGCTTCCACGGTAGTGAGATCCATCATAGAATGTCTACCATGGCTTGACAGGCCAAAGCTGCAGAGAAGGAAATTAAGCTGGAAGATAAGAAAGTTAGTGAGGGTAGGTGAGGACTGGTGAGGATGTGGAAGAAAAGGAGCCCGTGTACACTGTTGATGGAAATGTGAATTAGTACAGCCATGTAGAAGACAGCATACAGAGTCCTGAAAAAAAAAAGATAGCACCACTATGTGACTCAGCAATCCCACTGCTAGGTATACCTCCAAAAAAAGGAAATAAGTCTGATCAAGAGAGAGCTGCACATCCACGTTTACTGTCGCACTATCCACAACAGCCAAGACGTGCAGTCAACCTGCGTATCCACCAGTGGAGGAGTGGATGCAGAAAATGTGGGGCACATGGGCAATGAAGTATCGCTCAGCCATAAAAAAAATGAAATCCCGTCACCGGCAGCAACATGGATGAAACTGGAGGTCACCGTGTTGCACGACACTGACAGGCACAGACACTGCATGACCTCACTCATAAGTGGAGTGTAAAAAAGTTGAACTCAGAGAGAGTACAATGGTGGTTATCAGATGCTGGTCACTGGGGAATCAGGGAGTGCTGGTCCAAGGAAGGGAAATTTCAGCTGGGCAGGAGGAATACATTCAAGAGCTCTACTGTATGTACATCATGGTGACTATGGTTAATGACGAGATGGAGTACACTTGAAAATTGCTAAGAAAGTAGATCTTAAGTGTTCTCACCCCCCAAAATGAGTATGTGAGGTAATGTACACACCAAATTGCTTGATTTGGCCGTCTTACAATGTATAGATACCTTAAAACATCATGTACACCAAAAACATACCCAGTTCTTACTTGCAAAAAAAAAGAAAGTTAGTCAGGCCTGGCAGGGATTCTGAAGTCAAATGAACTTAGGGAATATTTCTGGAAGAGCTGGCGAGGTCCAGGGCTGTTGAGGGAAGCAGCGTGAGCAACTGCAGGAAGCTGCAGGAGCAAAGGAAGGAGGTAGCGTCGCCAAAGCCCAAACAGAGCTGGAGCTGCTGCGGAGGTGGGTGGATGCTCAAAGCACACGAGACACAGTCACGGGGATACAGCCAAGGCCAGAATAGAGGCTCCAGGGCAGAAGGGGAATGGGAGGACACAGCCTGACCTCTTCCCCCCCTCACCTTCTAATCTCCTGCTGATGCTTCCCATTAGCTGACCCCAGGGCCACATGGTCCACAGGGTCGCCTCAATTCTCCTTACACACCCATTCACACACCCACTGACAAAGGCGAGAGCAGAACTGGGGAGGGGGAGGGTGTGAGTGCTCTCACACCACAGTAATTAACACAGAAGACTCCGGGTAGTCAGTCAATTCTGCTGTGAACACTAGCTGGGTGCCTTCCAGTTCAATTCTGAAAATACCTGGAGACAGCATCCGTTCCACAGGTAAGACTGTCCCCCATTTCCAATGCCAACACAAGCCCTAGGTTATTTTAACTCTGCTTCTGAACATTGGGCTATAAATTGGGGTTCCCAAGACGCCTCCTTGGGTTCAACTAATTTGCTAGAGTAGCTTACAAACTCAGGGAAACACATGTTCCAGGTTACTATGAAGGACATTAAACGGATAGAGAGGGAGAAGCGCACAGGGCAAGGAATGAAGGAAGAGACATGAGGTGCCCTGCCCCTCCCGGGCACGCCACCCCTCAGAAGCCATGCTCTGAACACTCAGCTCTCTGAACTCAGTGCCTTTATGGAAGTTCATCACACAGGCAAGACTGATTAAATCACTGGCTACCGGTGACTGGCCCGACCAGCAGCCCCTGTCCCCATCCCAGAGGTTCTGGGATGAGCCGGAAGTTCCAACCCTCTGGTCATGCCTTACCCTTTCCTCCCGTCTCATCCCAGAGCTACCTATGCACTTCCAGGCCTCAGTAAACGTATTCCACACAAAGATGTAACTCTGGAGATTCTAAGGATTTTAGGAGTGGAAACAGGGATCAAAGGCCATATAAGTGTTTTACAATACCACAGAGTACAACAAAAAGCACTACAGAACTATAAAACAGTGGCCATTTTTAAATGTTGTTGGGTAAGAATCGCTTTACTATCCTCTTGGAGACTATTCCTGATGCTCCTCATTGTCTAAATATGTCACCCCAAAGACTCGGTACCTTCCACCCATAATACCATTGATGATTAGTTTTGTAAAATCTGACAAAACTTTGGATACAGAGTCTAGAGGTTAGTTACTGCATGTAGGTTAACTGCCAACAAATAAAAAGTATGCAAGTCAGTGCCCAGTTATGTAATCTGCTTACATGAATCTAACTAATTTGTTTTTTATAATAGTTTTGACATTGTAGTTTCAGTTTATGGTTTATGAGCCAAGAAGTTCCATTAAATCTATCCCTTCCCTGTGCTTCTAGTGTCATACCTAAGAATTCACTGCCAAATCCAAAGTAATTAAGGTTTACCTCGTGCTTTCCTCTAAGAGTTTTATGATATTAAGTATTACATTTAGGCCACTGATCCTGTTTTGGTTAACTTTTGCATATGGTATGAGGTAAGGGTCCAACTTCATTCTTTGCATGTGAAAATTTAGTTGTCTCAGCACCATTGGTTGAAGACTCTATTATTTTCCCAATGAATGGTCTCGGCACCCTTGTTGATATTTAAGTAGCCATATATTAAAATATTTATTTCTGTATTCTTAATTCTATTCCATCGGTCTTCATATAGTCTACCCTTATGCCAGTATCATACTAGTTTGAATTCTGTAGCTTTGTAGTAAGTTTTGAAATTGGGAAATGTAAAGTCTTGCAACTCTGCTCTTCTTTTCTCAATACAGTTTGGCTATGCAGGACCCTCTGCATTCCATATAGGCCCATAAGGACTGGCCTTCCCATTTCTGCAACAAAAAAAAAAGTCATTAAATCTTGATAGGGATCACAATAAACCTGCAGATCACTTTGGGTACATCTCAACAATAGTAAGCCATTCAATTCATGAACATGGGATGTCTTTCCATTTATTTAGGTCTTCTTTAATTTCTTTCTGGAATTTTTTATAGTTTTCTGTGTACAAGTATCCCACTTGGGGTAAATTTCTTGCTAAATATTTTATTCATTTGGATGATAATGCAAATGGAATTGCTTTAATTTTATGTTCAGATTGTTCACTGCTGGTGCATAGAAACACAACTTGAAAGTAATGTGTGTGCAGTCTACGAAACAAGATGGGCAGAATGTGACTTAACATTTGAGGGACTGTCCTACTGCTTTAATCAAAAACACCTGATGGAAAAGTGACCTGACAGTTAATTTTTAGGAGAGTTCTCCAGAATGCTTCAAGCCCTCAAGAGACTCTTGACTTTCTTCTCATTAATTTATTTTTCCAAATCATGTTTCCTCTCTAACTTAAGACTCGTTGCTTCAGGATCATATGCTCCTAGAAAGCTGTCAGTTAGGAGATGCTTGGCTTAACCACCTGCTGAAGTAGACATTCCTGTGAGTAGAGTTACTCAGTAAATGCAATATAGTAAGAAAGTTCAAATTTCCACTTGATTTCCTGAGATAAGACGAAAAACTCTAAAAACATCACAGTTTTTAAAATTCTTGTGCAGTAAGTCCTGACATCAGAAACATTTACAAAAGGATGTATAAAAAAATACAATGAAGGGTAACTGATTGCATATAAAAAAAGCTACTGTCAGTTGAGAAAAAAAATAACTTGCAAATTAGATTTCACATAATGACATTTGACAGGAATTAAAACTTCCTGTAGAGGCACAGGGGACAGAGAGGGTATTTACTCTGAAACACAAGACGGTGAATCTGAAGGAAAACACACTTCAGTCTGTCTTCCATGCTGCTTTTCAAGTTTCTAATAATTGTCCCTGGATATCACCAACTGAAGTAGATCTGAATTCCAACTCAGAAACTGAGGATCTGTGTGGCTTTGCAAAATTATTTTAAGGTCTCTGAACTTCCATTTCTTCACTGAAGGTTGTATGAAAAGTAAAAATATATCTATTTAAAATAAGTGGCATTAATCCAGTGTTTTCTTGTTAGTTATATTCCACTTCATCCAATAAATAAACCAGAACATAGGAAAAACAGGCACACTGACAGGGAGTCTCCCTAGTCAACATTTTCCTGATAGACTGCTTCTTGGTTTTAACATCCATAACTCAAGAAATACATGTCTCTTAATTCAACATTTTCCAGATTATGTTTATATGGGGAAAATTTGTACTTACAGTCCTTAAACTTAACATTTTAAACAAAAGGATATATGGGGAAAGTCTCGTGGTACATTTCAAACACAACTGGTGCAAAGGTCAGATCACGTGCAGACCATTCTGGAAAGCCCTCAGAGTGTCAACCAAGCAACTGCTCCTTAACAGCTAGATTTGACTGTGAGGTCATCAGAAAACCATGGTTTAAGCATTGACAACCTAAGGTTATAATCTGTTAGGTTAAGGGCACTTCACTGCATTTAGTTAGCTTGTAGAAAATGGGTTGGGAAACAGACTCCTGGTTACCACTTTCAACAGGACAACTGATTTTCCAGGATGTTAAGTGTCAAGGCACGTAATTCTAAATTCTGTAAAGATGTTCTAATTTGCTGTGACTATGAAAGTCTTGCCCTATAGAGATGACAGAATGTTGTTGGTTATAATGCAGTAACAGTTAACACATACTGAGATATTATCTGTTAAATGCTTTATAAGCATCATTCATACAAACTTTTTAATCTATGAAGTGCATGCAGGTGCCTCTCAGTATCTGCAGAGGACTGGTTCCAGGACCATAACTACCCCCAAGGATGCCAAAATCAAGTCCCTTACATAAAATAGTGCAGTATTTGCATACAACCTACGCATACTGTCCTGTACACTTAAATTCCTTTCTAGATTACCTATTATCAACTCATACTATGTAAATTCTGTGTAAATAGTTGTTATACTGTATTTTTAAAAGCTGTATTATTTTTATTTTGTACTGTTATGTTTTACCTTATTTTTCTTTGTAAATTTTTCCCACCCTCGGTTGGCTGAACCCACGGATACGGAACCCATGGATACTGGGAGGGGAGCTGACTATATTATCACTATCACAGTTCTATAAATGAGACAATATTGCCAGGTCACACAGTTACTAAACTGAGGTAGGATGTGAACCAAGATTCCCTGATGCTGAAATTCATGTTCTAATCTACAATGCTAAACTCTGCTATGTATGTACCACTGTACAGCCTGACATTCTCAAAAATTATCATCTTGAATAAGAAAAAACTGATGAAACACGACTTAAAAATAAAATGACAAAAAATACAAAGCAAATACTATAACCTGGTAAAGACAATGCCCTGGCATATTTATTGATCATATATATTTCAATGGGCATTGATTTGAAGAGAAGAAACTCAATTTCTTCACAAATTCTTTGCCTAGTCCCACCAGTAGAGTGTTGACAGACATGTGCCTACTCTCCATGAGGAGAGGAGCACTGAGCTGCAGCGACTGCTAATTTCCACTGTATACGTGCTCCCACCATAGCTACTGACTATTTAGAAACCGACTAGCAACATTCCTGAAGTTCAAGAACCTGCTCTTGCAAACGGGGAAGAGCCAATTCAAGTGCACCACTGGATCCAACTCTAAACACAAACAAATGAGTAAAAAGTGCTACATGAAACACGGCTTTAAGTGATGATTACTGTCTCATCACTGCTCTGAAGTACTATCGCTTATTTTTCTTAAACAGTGAAAAGAAAAATGTAGTATGAAATTCTAATGTAATGTTATCTCCAGAAGATTAACCCCAGCATTAAACCACAAAAGTCATGCTAAAAATAAAAGTTAAGACACTATGTAGAAAAGGAATAAAGCACACAATTCTAGTTTCTAATGCTTCTTTCTAGAAAAGGAATGAGTAATACTTTACACTTTTCAATCAGCCAACAACAACAACAAAAACACTTTGCGCTTTCATCTGATTCATGCATGTTGTTGTTGTTGTTGTTATATTGTATATCTTATTTATTCCTTCTAGATAATTTGCTACCGGATTCACTCTATCAGTAGTTTTGACGGTCATGAGAACATAAGAAACTAAATCTGAAACACCCAATTTTGCTCAGCAAGGTGTGTTACTCTACAAAAATACTTGATGAGTACTGGGAGCCACTTGATGAAGATGGGCAAATTCAAGCTTCATACATTTGCAGATCACTGTGTTCTAAGCCACATAGTCTCTTCAAGCACCTAGTGACTGATGTTCTTACTGCCTTTCTGAAAAACTATAATTTATGGTTTTGGAGTAGAACCTGGCAAATGTATGTTGTCAACTATCAGCCAATCTACAGTTAAGCCATAGACTCTAATCTCCATATTTGTCAATCTGTGAGTGAGGGCTTTGTGGAATGAATTTAAAATAACTTATGGCAAGTCATAAATCTTAGGTGAACTTACAATAAGTGTTTAACTGGCTTACAAAGCATTTGCAACATTTAAAGTAATTCTCTCAAATATAAGAATGTTCACACTACAGCTATACTGGTATTTCCTGATTTGGTAAAGAACGCAGGCAAGGAAGGTTAAATTTCAAACACGTGGTTAATATTTTTGTTTCTAATCTCACTGTTCTTTCCTTGTGAATCAATCATCTTTCTCACAGGATACTTAGCTCTTTATACCGTACTTTTAAAAGTTTTACTTTGAAGATAGAACACTCAACACACAAAAATATGATTCAAAATTGTGGTCTATGAGAAACTCATGTGAGGATATTGGATCTTTGTTATTATACCAAAACTCAAAGTTTGTGAATTTTTTTTAAAGGTAACTGACACCTTGTCACAGCTACCTCACCTTGGAGAGGTTAAAAAGTTGTCCACATTCCAGACAGCAAAAGAGCACCCTCTCAACTGCCAACACACAACGTGCTTGGACAAGCAACGGGCTTGCTTTCTCATCAAACCAAATCCAAGCAATAGCAGGAGTTCCTCAAACCAGTAGCAGCGATGAGCAGAGAACAAGCTCGGGGTATGCTTGGGAGCACACCCACTGGGCAACTGTGGGCCAAACTTGAGGTTTGCATGGGGGCACGGAGCTCAAGCTCAAGGTATGCATGGGGGCACCCCCACTGAGCAACCATGGACAGAAGCTTGGGGTGTGTATGGGAGCACTCCCACTGGGTAACTGTGGGCCAAGCTCGGGGTGTACATGGGAGCACTCCCATCAGATAACCAGGGACACAAGTTTTCTCTCCAAAGAAATGTCTTAGCAAGTGATGCATGTGTTACGCATCAGCCCCTCAAGAACTCTCAGTTAATAGGATCCATCATCTAGAAAGACTGTTTAAAAATGTGCACTGATGAATAGCACACATTTCTGTTCTGAACACGATGTTCCCTTGGGCTCCCAAGATACACAGGAAGCGTGCAGAAAATATACGCAACTTCCCCATGACTCCGAGCACCACATGAAATGGCTATAGTACAAAAGTTATTAACACAGAGAGTGTGCACTTTCCTTTTGGGACAGAGTAGTCACTGCTAGTGTTTTTTTATTTTATTTTATTCACGGTTGATGTGTAACAGAATCTGAAATAATTTAACTTCATCTCTGCAATATCATGATTTGTGACGTGCTATGTTTCATCTCAAAATCTGGAAAAGAAAAAAAGACTTTGCTCCATATTATGAATTTTGAAAAACAAAGGAAATATCTAAGGACGTAGAATTAAACAAAAGTAATTCTATGTTCTAGAAAAGGATTTAAAGATAATTTTCACATCCTTAGAACAATGCTTTAAAAATAAGTGAAAACATACATGTATACATATCTTTAAACAATTTAGTACAGATGAAAACTAACTACTAGTATAGGTAAATATTCAAGACAAAATAAGGATCACGTAAAGGTAGACACTTTTATCCATTCAGCCATAGGACTAGTACATTTATTTGTAGCTTTGGATTTGTATGAAAAGACAACAGAGCATATCACTGAAAATATTCCATATTTTATTATATCTAGTGTCCATGACAGCATTTATCTCAAATTTAAAATTTTATTATGAAAAATTAATGTGGCATTATCTATTTATTCATTAGTTTCTTTAATTAATGCTGCATTACTTTCAAAAATCCAAAACGATGCTGAAAATGCCTCACTTCCCATGGGTCATCTAATGTTTCAACTTGGGTGGTATAAAAGACCTTTTGTACAGTGAAATCATGACCAGTATTTTATATTTAAAGTCCAGAGAAATGAGGATTTGTATCTGTTTCACACCACTCAGAAAACTCTATGCCTATGCCTATGCCTATACCTCTATCTGTATCTGTATCATCTTTCTGCTGACCCAGAACACCTGTAATTCACCAGGATCTAGGAGTAGCTCTCATGTGGAGGATTGGTCCTCCTCCAAAGAGGTTAAGTGTGAGCTTTATACATGGGCCTTAGATCCATGTCGCAAGATAACCAAGCCCTCACCAGCGGACTCTAGAGGGAGCCCTGCACACCTAGCCCTCCCTCCGCTCCCACTGTCCATGTCCCCAGACACTGAGCCTTCGCCGGCGGGTGCAAAAGGGAGCCCCACATACCTGGCCTTCCCTTTTCTCCCACAATCCACTTCCCCTGACCACCAAGCCCTCACCAGCCAGCTCTAGAGGGAGCCCCGGACACCTGGTCCTTCCTCCTCTACTCCTCATAGCCTCTCCTGTACTACTGTACCCGAGTCTGCCGGGGTGAATCTCATGGCCCTTCATCTGTGTTACATCAGATCACCCAAGAAGTTCCAGAAGTCTAGTTGATCCCTTATCTGGATTCTAATCTCTGCAAATGTCAGCAAAATTCTTTATCTGTTTCCTTCTCCTGTCCCTCTTACTGTACTACACAGTAAGTTACAGAAGTTACATTAAAAAGTACAGGTCAGTTTTAGCAAATGCAATTTTAGGTGGGGATTCTAGGGCAGGAAGGTATTTTGGATTTTAATGGTCCTAACTAGTGGTGATTTTTAGGGCTGTTTTAAATCCTAGCTTCAATTCAGGATGTCAGTCTGAAAAGAAACAAACTCAGAAGTAGTAACGCCACTCTAGGAAGAGGCTGGCAAGATGCCTTCAAGCAGGTCAGTGGTCTCGGCGGGACTCAGCCAGACAGAGACCCGAGGAAAACAGAAACCTCTAGTAAGGAAAACATGCAAACCCGAGTGTGAGTGTGTGTGTGGCTACACACACTGTGGAGCAAGCTGGGCACAAGGTGTAAGGAGGAGGCTCTCGGCAGGTGCACGCCTCCGCTGGGCTCCTGTTATGCTCTTAATGCAACGTCATGTTAGAGGCTTCAAAGTTCCAGTTTCTATCCTGCTATTTAAATAGAATGTGTTGATCAGCATTCAAAAACTCTTAATTTCTAAAGTTAACACTCTGTATTTTCTATAAGTTCTTAATACCTGTCCCTTTTCACATGTCCATGAAAGTAAGGTATGTATGTGTATAGAAGAGAAACCTGACTGACACTAGGAAGCACGGTCAGTGAGCGTGATAGGGAATTTAACTAGATAACAGAAGTGGATATTAGGGATGAATAAGGAAAATATACAATTATAGTAAGTGGTTATTCATATAATTTAAACAAATATTATCTACAATGAGAAGGCCAATGCTCCCACCACCCCCATGCTGTGTGCCCAGATTCATGAGCTGGCTTACTTTAAACATATCGGGCTACTTAGATATGGTGAACGTCAAGTATGCAAACCCAACGGTTTCAGACAACCCTGTCTGTCAAATGATTTATTATTGCAATGAAGACTTTGTTAGTATTCTTGCTCTAATGAAAAACAGGAGTACAATATGTATTCTTTTAAAACAAGTACCACTGTTAATACTGATAACATCTTCTGTGAGCCAAAGGACATCATTCTTCCTGAAGATCATTAATAATCTTTTCACCTCATTTTACTCAGTGTTTCATGTTTAACCATGAGCTTTGGACTGCAATAAAAGTGGCTCCTGCTAATCTATAAATAGCAAAGAGTCACATGGCTAGAATCTTATTAACGCTATACACAGGGCTGAAAGTGAAAACTACAGTGACATTGTTTCTAATGTTATTAAATGGCAGTGAACTTGGGAAGGCTCAGAAGGATGCTTCTGCAACATTACTTTACTCTCCCTCATCCAATCTCTGTAGCTGTCCATACCTGACCAACAAACAGCAAATAAACCAAGGTCCTATTACAGAATGCGCCACATGAAATTTTGTAAAGTTTAGGTAATGGTCTTATATGGAAAAAAACTATGCGCTTTTTTATTTTTGTGTGAAATGCGCAGGAAAACTAAGTTAAGCCACTAAGTACAGTATTTAAAGACTCCAACTAGCTGACATGTGAAGAGGTAAAATCTACATTTAATTTTATTTATTTATTTATTTATTTGAGTTGGAGCCTCACTCTTGTCGCCCAGGCTGGATTGCAGTGGCACGCTCATGGCCACCGCATCCTCGACCTGCTGCGCTTAGGCGATCCTTCCGTTTCAGCCTTCCAAGTAGCTGGAACTATAGGAACGTGCCTGGCTTATATTTTGATTTATTGTAGAGACAAGGTCTCACCAAGTTGCCCAGGCTGGTCTCACACCCTCAGACTCAGGCAATTCTCTCACCTTGGCCTCCCAAAGTGCTGGGATTACAGGCTGAGCCACTGCGCCTGGTACAACACCTGCAGGTGGGAGAGACAGGGGAGCTAGGATGGTGAAGTAGTCACCGGCATTTCCAGGCTGGAAGGGAGTGCTGGCTTCTCCAGGTCAGACCGGCTGTGACCTCCAGCACTGACAGGAAGAGTTACTGACTGACGCGCTACAAGGGATGACTCAGGGGCACGAGACAGCAGACCCAGGGAAGCCAGATCCCTAATGCCTGGGAGACCACCACCCAGAGACACCTGTTGCCAGGCTTCGTTTTGTTTTGTTTTTCTTTTAAGACGCTTATCTAAATAGGGTATGTTGTTAAACCTGAATTTTGTTTTATCATCTAGACTTTAAAAACATAACTGTGCACCTGCACATACATAAACTCATGTTCCCTGTCTACATACATTGTATTTTGAAACTTTTCTTGCTGAAATTCTTCCATGTAACAAGTATTAGCTTTTAATTGAACCTGACATTTTTAATGGAAGTTTTAAGCAGTTAATTTCAATATTAGACAAAAACTGAAATTCACAATACTGACCTATTAAAATTTTATATTGGGGATACATTTTGATGTATATCTTATCAGCAAATTAGCTTCAACATAATTTAGATTGCATTCTAAATTATCCAGGCAAATTTGGATAGTGTGGAGATAGCAAATAACTGCAAGAAAAGGGAAAATTTAGAATTAAGCCTTCTCCACAGAATACAAAATGGCTTGATAAAATTTGTTTCTCCGTTTTTCACCTGACCAACTGGGAGGATGCTTAGTGTTGAGAATAGTGTGTCAAGCCTTCATGCTTTTATTTTATCAAATTGTTTAACTCAAGTAATCATTTGTATAACAAACAAAGAGGGGAAAGAGGGGAACGGATGAATTAATGAGGGAATAAATGGAAGGATGAAGAAGAAATAGTTACTTGTTTTGTATTTGGCTTATTTTCTCTCTTTGTGTTTAGGAACAACATATTATGAAATATGTACCCTGAAATAAAACTGGTGACTAGATAATAAGTAGCCAAGAAGCGTTCTTCTGATTATAAGAAATCATTATGTGTATTACTGCATCTACCACTGTAGTAAGTGCCTGTCTCGCCCGAAAGCCTAGAAACTGGTCTTGCCATCATCAAAAACTAGGAAATTTCATGCTTAAGGTCATGTGCTTATCATCAAGTTTGAATTAAGTATTCAAAAAATAAAACTTCATTCAAAAACCCAAATAGATGAAATGCAGTCAAAATTCTGACATATTTCATTTATATCTTTTTGAAATTTCCAAATCCTGTAGATACCATATACCTCATATAATTTCATGTAACTCATTAAAATAGAATCATAGAATCATAGAATTAAAATAGAATTTTTCCTTACAGAGCAAATATGTTTAAGAAAAATGGCTAAACTTTAATAATATTGAGAGATGCAAAAAAAAAATACTGCAAAAAATATGACTGAGGTTTCAATCAGCCTTTTCTCTACTCCTTACATCCTAATAGGTCCCACATATTCTCCCTGCTAATACTACTATTTCTTAAGGCAGGCAGGTAGATGATTCAAGTCACTGCCAGTTGTTGCTTAATAAAATCCTGATTCAGCAAGCACAGAGACCGCGTGGGGTGGCTCATGGCTGTAATCCCAACACTTTGGGATTCTGAGGCGGGTGGACTGCTGGGGCCCAGGAGTTCGAGACCAGCCTGGGCAACATGCAAACCTCGTCTCTTACAAAAGTAAAAATAAAAAAATTAGCCATACCTGGTGGTGCACACCTGCAGTCGCAGCTACTCGGACGCTGAGATCGAAGATTTACCTGTGCCCAGGAGGTCGAGGCTGTGGTGAGCCGGGATCATGCCACTACGACCCCAGACTGAGACCTCGACTCAAAAAAAGATTAATATAATATAATAAAATATCATATCATATAATGAGAATTAATTACTTTCTGGCCCCAGCAATCAGTGGAAAGCAAACTGAAAAGCCTGAAAGACTGAGGGAAGAACACACTCTTTAATACACAGTCCCTTCCTTTCAATACACAGGGGATACTAGTTCTAATGCCGTTGGCCTCATATTCCCCCTCTACTTTTTAAAGCCTTCTTGTCTTAAAAACGTGAGTCTGCGTGTGGTCAATTTTCAGGAGTGACTGAGGTAGACTATCCATTTGTTATTTTTTCTTATTTGTATAACAGTATTCTATACTCGTAATTTTTTCAGCCACATTTTAAAAACTGTTGGTTTAAATTGTGATTAAAAATACCATTTGATATTTTATGTCCTTTTCACATTTTGATTAAGAAGAAAAAAGTACACTACATGTTAGGTGTTAAGATCAATCTTCTTTGCTTTTACTCTGACCTAGTGAACTTCTCTGGTAATTATACAACCGAGAACAGCTTTAAGGTGGGTTTCAGGCTTACTAAATGCTTTAAAAATGTTAAATCATTTACTCATTGGCTGCTGAATAAAAATTACTTTTTTATCTTGTCTCTGGCGTTTTAAAAGTAAAGCTTGTTATTATAACATTCAGTAACTAAAAGTTTATTAGGTATAATCTGCAATCATAGTTTAACTGCAATCTTATATAATATGTATTACATCATAGGCCAACATTTCATTTGGATAAACATATAAAATCTTGAACACTAGTGAATGCTTAAAAAACATGGACATTTTAAGAGTATTGTTTGCAATTTCCTAGGTGCCTTCTGTGTATACCGAAATCTGGAATATTTATTTTAAAGTTGGCAGCAAGAAGGATTTTAATGTGTACTTGCTCCAACAACACCCTTATTGAAATCAGTATCAGGCAGTTTAACTTTAATGCTATAAGTTGGGTTGTTCTCACTGTGTTAACTTGCAACATTTACCGTTTTCTCCACAAAATCATGTTTCAGCAGTTTTACTAGAAACTTCAGGTTTCCAAGAACTCTTCTATTTACATAGAGTTTACAGGTGTTCTCAAAAGAATCAAAGTTATTCAACAAGTGAGCAAGGAAAACATATAAAAAATAAATAAACAATGTACTTTCTGAGATATTGCCTAGACTTACTTATTTGTTCATGAGTTCCTTAAACATATAAAGCAAACATTCTAGCATAACTTATGTTTAAAGTTAATGCAAATATGACATATTTTAAAGTAGGCAGTTTATTTACTTGATGGGCAGACCTAATCAAAAGGCAGAATAAAAACCTAAATTTGAATTTGAGAAGAAAATGTTGCCTCAAAGCCAAATATATTTAATTCAAATGGAGTGTGCTCAAAATTAAGGGTAAAAAGGTTACATTTTTACATAAGTAGACAATATTTTAGCTAAAGAACACAGTCTGATGCTGGGTAGTTACACCCCTGATCACGAGGGGCCTAGATAATCTGTGAACACACACTCCTGACCAGAACAACTAGGAGAACAGGAGAAAAAGTCCAATTCGCTCAGGGGAAGCTCTAATTCCTGGAAGAAGCTACAGTATTGAGTAACAGAAAGCAAGCGGAGCTTTCAATCCACCGGTGGGTCCAGGAGGAGAGGAAGGTCCTCGGGGGCCACACAAGACTGCCTGCTGCAGTGATGGAGACGCTCTGTGTCTGCACAGCAGAGTCGCCACACATGACAGTGGCCGTGGGGCACATGAAATGTGACCAGGACGGACTGAGGCCCTGGATTTTGGTTAGTGTGAGTTTACTTAAAGCCACATGGCTCCACGTGGCTGGCAGCCTCCGCTGTGGGACAGCATGGCTACTGCAGTGCTGTGTGAGCTGGCCGCCTGAGGAGAGGATGCGTAAGCTCACGCACCACTGAATGCCAGCCACAAACTCCACATCAAGGCTCTCAATACAAAAGGAAAACTTCACAGAAGAACCTCTCCAAGAAGACACAAAAAGTACAAACCTTAACAGAAAAGACTGGCAAACGGGATTGCATTAAAGTGAAAACCTCTCCTACGATGTCAAAGACCACATCAAACGTGAAGTTTAAAGACAAGCAACAGGGCTGGGAGGGGCCATCTGCATTCCTACAACTGGCAAAGCTGGAAACTAGAATGTGTGAACTATAGACTGAGAGAAAAAGTCACCACTCATGGAAAACAACACATGGAAAGGATACTGCTGAAGTTTTCGGGACGACACAGAATAACCCTGTCTTCCCCACCTGAAGACAACGGGGACGGGTAGGGAGGGAGAGAGCCAGGAAGACTGAGAGGGAGGGAAGGACAGAGAAAGACGGCCAGGTGAAGAACACAGAGGACAAGGAATGCATCTCAGCACTCATTTTAATGCTGGAGAATGCAGCCCATATATGTGTGTGTGTGTGTCTCTGTGTGTGTGTGTGTGTGTGTGTGTGTGTGTGTACATTTTTTAAAATTTTTGCTTTAAAGTTGTGGGGTACAATTCCGGGTCAGGTATACGTATGTCTTACCAGGGTTTCCTAGAGCTCCACCCCTGAATCAGGTGCAGCTATCCACTTAGGCTCCTTTCCTCCAGGGGCAAAGCCTCCCTGGCTGCTCACAGCAAACTGGAGCAGGTGCCATGGCGCCTCGGGCTCCAGAAAGAGTCCAGATGGGTTGAGTTGAACGTGCTCGATTCCTTCACCCAAACTGCCCAGTCGGTTAAGACATTCCTTCTCATGGAAGTCAAGCCGATGTGCATACCTGGCAATATTTGATAGTTTACAGTTCCACTGCATGGTATCGCTTGTATAGATCAAAAAGTAACTTCACTTTTAAAATAACCAAACGAATACAAACAATGCTTCCCCCAACTTTACTTACCTGAATTACTCTACCTGCCTGTAACTGACACAGCGCTACAGAAGTCAGCAGTCCAAGAAGAGCGCTTCCTAGGGAGCAAGAGGAGCACATTTCTTGGGGCAAGTGGGTAAGTGACAGCTCTGCAAAGTTTTGCTTGGGAGTTGTCTTTAAAATCTCTGCGTTTGGCTGTGTACGGTGGCTCAAGTCTGTAATCCCAGCACTTTGGGAGGCCAAGGTGAGCGGACTGCCTGAGCCCACAGGTTCAGGAACAGCCTGGACAACTTGGCAAGATCTCATCTCTATGATAAAAAAAAAAAAAAAAAGTAGCCAGTTGTGGTAGTGTGAGCCTGTAGTTCTGGCTACTTGGAAGGCTGAGGCGGAAGGACCGCCTGAGCCCAGCAGGCTGAGGCTGCAGTGACTGTGAGCATGCCACACTGCACTCCAGTCTGGAAGACTCAAAAAAAAAAAAAAAAAAAAAATCTCTGCGCTCTTGCCTGCACGGCAGCTCACACCTGTCATCCCAGCACTTTGGGAGGCGGAGGCGAGAGGACTGCCTGAGCCCAGGGGTTCGACACTAGCCTGGATAACTTGGTGAGACCTCATCCCTACAATAAATCAAAAAGTAGCCGAGCATGTTGATGTGCACCTGTGGTTCCAGTTACTTGGAAGGCTGAAGCAGGAGCCTGGACAACTTGGCACCTGGGCCCAGGTGGCCTGCAGCCTGGGGGCAACAGAATGAGACCCTAACCCAAAATACAAACATACATAAATTAAAATAAAATAAAATCTCTGCATTCTTTCAACATTCAGGCAACAGACAGAGTCCTCTGCAGTGCTGCCTTGAGAGGCTGGAACCCTAACGGACCAACCCAGATGGAAACTGAGGCAGAATCCGCCTACACGCTGGCTTGCTCACATTCTTCACGATCATCACACAACCAAATAGGGTGCTTGTAAAAAAAAGAATACGGGCACTGAAATGCCCCCAGGATGACTGCAAGTAGAGATGTCACCACTCTATCTGACAGACCCACCCGCGGCACCTGACTTCCTCCAGGCCTGGTCAATTCTGCTTTCATTCCTGTGAATACCCGTATTATTGACCCCAGCCCACTAATCTGGGAGGGGAGGTTCTTTCACTGGAGGAGGAAGAGAGGAAGATAGAGGCGCCCTTGAGGTCCTTCTCATTCTTCGGGCTCTACTAGACACACACAGGAAAGATGAGACCAACTAGAAAAGTGATACTTCGAAGTCCTCCATTCATGTCTGCACACTCTGGCCACGACTATGAAATCAGACACGCTTAGACAGAGAAGGCACACTGCTTTGTTTTTGGCCTTGATCATTACTGCTGAGGTGGAAGGCTAACAAAACCAAATGGGGCACTTATTTTCCAAGATCAATTCAAATGCAGGTATGAGGCCAAACGTGTTATTACCGAAGCAGAGGTGTATTTCCCACATTGACTTTCGCTGGTGCACATGGCATCCTCAGGTATTTCTTGTCCCATCTCTTAAACATTTAAATCAACATCCATTTCTAAAAAGGGGGGCATCACGGTATTGCCACAGTATTCAGGAGCTAGTACCTCGGAGCAGTGTTTTTCCAATATTCAAATGACCTAAGCAAGTGGATAAAGTTAAAACTGATTCAGATCAAACCAGTGGAAGCAATCCAGGCCACAAGTCAGTGGAGGCAAAGGGAAGGCAGAGATTAGAAATGAAGGTCAGGGAATGGGAGAAAAACAAGCAGCAGGAAGCTTGTTCAGAGGCCAGCTGCCCCGGACAGCTGCTCTCAACACTCCCGGGCAGGTGGAACACTCTCCCTCATAGTTAAAACTTAACCTGAGTAAGACCAGTGCAAGTTGGGAGTTAAAGGAGGTTTCTGGGTTGGAAAAGCCAAATTCAAGGAAAGTCATCTGGAGGGCTCTAGCAGCATGGAGAGAAGGCTCTCTAGCAAACAATCTGCGAGGAACTGATTTATGGCTCTGGTCACTGGGTCTATGTCTCAGGTCTCCACTTGTGGCAAAATTAAAACTCAGAGCAGATGATGAAGAATGAACAAAACACAGAAAATCAGAGATGAAAAGGAGATGCTCTACAAGGCAGGGAAATATGGAAGAATGGAAATAACACAGAGCAGGGTTTCTCAATCCCAGCAGTACTAACATTTTGGGTCAGATAACTCTTTGGGGGCAGGGGATGGTCTGGTGCATTGTGGGACATGTGGCAGCATCTCTGGCTTCTCCCCAGTGGATGCTAGAGGTTAACTCCCTCCAGCTGCAACAACCAAAAGTGTCTCCAGATATTGTCACACATCCCCTGGGGGCAAAACCATTACCAGTTGAGAACCACTGCTGTAGAAGAAAAGATAATAATTTTATTTTCTGACGCTATAGAAAACATAATGATTCAATATGCATATCCAGATCCTGCAATAACTTTGCTGCAGTGTCAGTGCAATTTCACAAACATCTCCCTGCATCCTTTTTCTTTTTTTTTTTTTTTTTTGAGTTGGAGTCTCACTCTGTCACCCACACTGGAGTGCAGTGGCTGCTCCCGGCCACCGCAGCCTCGATCTGCTGGGCTCTGGCGATCCTTCTGCCTCAGCCTTCCAAGTAGCTGGAACTACAGGCGTGCGCTACCACACCCGGCTAATTTTTTGATTTATTGTAGAGATGAGGTCTCGCTTGCCCAGGCGGGTCTCGAACCCGTGGGCTCAGGCAATCCACTCACCTCAGCCTCCCAAAGGCGTGGGATTACAGGCTGAGCCACCAAGCGCAGCCCTGCATCCTTTTTCTACACCCAGTCTATTTCCAAGCACCAAGCACCACCTAACTTTCTAGCACACAAAGGTGTCCTGCAAGCTTTTTTTGTTTTGTTTTGTTTTTTGGATGCATTGCAGTGGTGGAGTCTGGACTTTTAGTGTGACCACGCAAACAGCGTACACGGCGCCTATTAAGTAGTTTATTACTCCCGTACTCCTCCCACCCTTCTGAGTCTCCAGTGTCTATCATCACACCACACTCAGTGTCCCCGGGTACCCATTACTGAGCTCCTGCTTATAAGTGAGCACATGTGGTATCTGACTTTGTGGCTGAGCTGTTTCACTTAGGATGATGGCTATCCATGTTACTGCAAAAGGCACAGTTTCATTCTTTTTGTGGCTAAATGGTATTCCATCGTGCACACAAGTCACATTTTCTTTATACAGTCATCCACTGACAGATGTTTAGTTTGATTCCATCTTTGCCACTGTGACCAGTTCTGTGATAAACCTAAGAGTGCAGGTATCTTTTCTATTTAATGGTTTCTTCTCCCTTTGAGTAGACACCCAAAAATGGGATTCCTGAATTGATGGTAGTTCCATTTTTAGTTATCTGAGAAATTGCCACGCTCTTTTCTATAGAGGTTGTATTCACTTACATTCCCACAAAGTGTATGTGTTCCCTTCTCTCTGCATCCTGACCAACATTTGTTATTTTCTGACTTTTGAATACTAGCCATTCTGACTGGTATAAGATGATATCTCATTGAGGTTTTAATTTGTACTTCTCTGATGACGAGTAAGGCTGAGTATTTTTGAAAACTATTAACGTCCTTCACCCATTTTCTGATGGGGCGACTTTATTGTCGATGATAATGATGTTGTCTGAGTTCCTTGTAAATTCTGGATATAGTCCTGTGACAGGTGCATAGATTGTAAATATTTTCTCCTATGCTACAGGTTGTCTGCTCACTCATGATTATCATTTCTTTCGCTGTGCAAAAGCCTTTTCATTTAATTATAAGTCTCATTTGTCTATATTTTGCTTTGTTGCTTGTGCTTTTGAGGTCTTAGTTATGAATCCTTTGCCTAGATCGATGTCCAGCAGAGTTTCCCCTAGGTTTCCCTCCAGTGATTTGACTTTTGGGTCTTATATTTCAGTCTCTAATCTTGAGACGATTTTTGTATATGGTGAGAGATAGGGATCTGGTTTCCTTCTTCTGCATAGGGAAATTCAATTTTCCCAGCACCATTCATTGAAAAGGGTATGTCTTTGTCACCTTTGTGAAAGATCAGCTGGTTGTGGATATGTGGCTTTTTCTGGGTTCTCTATTCTGTTCTATGGGTCTATGTGTCTATTTTTATACTGGTACCATGCTGACTTGGTTACTACAGCCTTGTAGTATAATTCGATGTCAGGTAATGTGATGCCTCCTCAGCGTTGGTCTTTCTGATTAGGACTGCTTTGGCTAGCTGGTTCCTTTTTTTGGTGCCATATGAATTTCAGTAATTTCTTTTTCTTGAAAAATGGCATTAGTATCTTAAGAGGGATTGCACTGAATCTGCAGATTGCTGCAGGCAGAATGGTCATTTTAATGACATGAGTTCTTCCAATCCATGGGTGCAGGATGTTTTTTCCATTTGTTTGTGACATCTACAAGTTCTTTCATCAGAGATTTGTGGTTTTCCTTGTAGAGATATCTCATCTTTTTGGTCACATATACTTCTGGGGGTTTTCTTATTTTTTGTAGCTATTGTAAATGGAATTGCCTTCTTGATTTGGTTCTCAGCTTGATTGTCATAGGTGTATAGAAATGCTACTGGTTTTTGTCCAGAGTTTGTATCCTGAAACTTCACTGAATTCATTTTGTTCAACAAGTGCTCCTTGTATTAAACCTTGTTTACTTATATAGTATATAAATTCTGTTGCATAAAACATACAATTGTGATACCATGAGACTAGCAGAAGTCAAAACAGTGGTTCTGCTTTTGATTTTAAATTGATCTGTAAAATCATTTGGCATTTCCTGTGACATCTCCTCCTGTGTCTTGACTAATGCTAAAAACTGCAAACATTTAACCATTTCTCGTATACTTATATTTTACTTCTTAAACTAGACTACAAGCTTTTTCAGAACAGAGAATCTACAATTAAGCTTGGCATAATGCTTCACGCATAGAATAGTTGTATTTGTTTACATGATTTAATATCAATAAAATAGTTGTGTTTGTTCATGATTTAATACCATAAAACCCAGCTTCAATCTAACCCAGATCTTGCTTTGTCTCAACTCTGTTCCCCAATTCTCTGCAAACTTGTTTTAATAACCCTACTATCCTAAGAGTGGACAAGGTATTCCCAATAAATGCTTAGCTGATGATCACTGAAATATTCATGTGAAGATGAGGCATGTGTTCTTGAATCCAGGTATGACTACAACTTGCAGTCCCTGATTCCTAACATGGTCATCTATGTATTCATCAACATTACACTGGGTATATACTATGTGCAAACCACAGTACACAAGTTATATAAATACAAAGATAAACTGTCTTGTCTCTGCCCTCAGGGAGCTTATATCCTGGTGACTGAGACAGAATACTGTAACAGAGAAATGTACAAAGGAGGCCATCACCGACTCTATCCAAGAGGCCTGGAAAGGTCAGGAAGATGCCTTAGGGAACATGATACCCATACTCTATTTGATAGGATGAGCTGATCAGGCAGGCTGAAAGGGCAGAGCAACCCAGCAAGGGGAAAAAAAATGTACAAAGGCAAAGCCAAGGAGATATGTATGCAGTTACTATTCTAAACCAAAGGAAAAAGAGCCAAGGTCTAACTCCTGTTAAGTGGCTCCTGGAAGTATTAAGACTCCACCCAACAGGGTGAATAAGTCAACTGGAGGGAGACTGTTAGGTAAGAATTTGAGAGCTTAGGATTTTAATGTCTAGTAATCAAGTGCTTAATACACTTCTCTACAATGTTTAAAAACATTCAACTAAAGCATTCTGACACCTGAGTTCTAAAATTCAGGCATTATACTGAGAAGCAAATAAATAAGCCTGGACAGGAACACCAGAGTCTACGTTTACAGTCCTGTCCTGCTCTTTTACATAAGTTGGTCTTCCACAGGACGGAGCCCAGAGACAAGCGAGGGAGTAGACGAGCAACGTCCAGTGTCTGCCTCTGTTCTGCCTCTATCCAAAGGAGCCCTGTTTCCTTATGTCCTTCTTAAGTTCCGTGTTACTTTGGCTCAGGGGCGGCATGCACAGTTTCATCACCTGGGTACAGTGGGTGATGCTGGAGTTTGGGCTTTTGGTGAACCCATCACCCAAATAGTGAACCCGGTACCATCGAGTAGTTTTTCAAGTGGATCATGTGATAAGACTACTAGAAAGACAAAAATTACATGGGCTGACTCGTAAACAAATTTTTTTTCCATAAGAGAAAGGGACTGGAGAAGTGTCTGTCTATGGTCCCATCATTTCTCGCTCTTTCCCCAGGTTTCATCACGCACTTGTTTTGCTGCTGAGTTAACCTGAACTAACATGAAATACTGTAACTTTTTTAAAGATTCAGATGAAAACTCAAAAGCTCCTTGGAGAAAAAGGAAATTGTAACTCAAGGAAAAAGGCTGATGTGAGCAGTGATAGTCATAACTACCAAGCGTTTAGTTCTTTACTGTTTCTCAGATATTGCCTTGTATGCTTATAACAAACATGGGAGACAGACAGCACCGGAACTAGGAGGTTAGGGCTTCTAAGACACCAGTTTCAGGTCAGAGACAGCTAAGTGGCCTTCTAATGCCCAAACACCATGTTTTTGTCCCTACAGCCATCTGCTTATCAACTGAGAGGTATCTGGGTACTAAGAAGGAAACGCATTTAGGAAGACTCGACAGAGGTTCATTTGATAAACCTGCAAACTTAAACAATCTGACAATTGTCTCGACAGTACTCTATAGGACAATGGCTCGTGTTTTTATAGGATTCTGGGGCCCATACACCAATAGTACATCTAGTAGTCTACCAGTATTAGGATGTCCACTTATGAACTCACGCCTTCATGATTCTTTCCTATGACTGCTTCGATCTGTAACAGATAAGCCATTAAAACAGAATGATCATTTGTCATGATTAGCATTTTAAAAGAGAAGTGATGCCGACCAGGACTTCTGGAAAAGATCAATAAGTCTCAAGGAGACAAAAAGACTAAGGGGAAAATACTGTTGACCTGGAGATCATACTTGAAGTGGATGGTATAGTCCCACACTGGCAACACAAGTGTGGCTGAACCACCAAAGCTGCCCTGATTGCTCTGTGACTAAAAACAGTTTGTGAAGAGAAATGTGAATGATACTCCTTCTGCCAAAGACTCTGCTTCTTCTGGGCACACTGTAGAAATGTCATTCATATTTCAAGATCACTGCTAATATTTTATGGGAGAGTGACTGCTTTTAAGAACATAGATGTTTAAAAAAATAAGATTTTATGACATTTAGACGACAGAACTAGAAAAATGAATTAGGTTTTAATATCATGACGAAAATCCTTGGAGAAAAATCACTACAATAACAAGTTCTTGTAGAGCAGTCTTTCTAAATATTTAAAGACTAGAGTTCAGCCTTTTTCTATTCTAGAGAAAAAAGGGTTGTGGAGGATCACTGTAGCTTAGACACAAACACAACAAAATGAAACAACTGTTATAGAACTGCGATGCCAGAACTTTCTCAGTTCCAGAACTTTCTCAGTTTCAGACAACATCAATATTCTTAATCTCTGAATTAAAGACTGTACTGCCTCCGCACATATTTTAATTGCAAGGAAAAAAATGATACATTTTTGAACAAAAACCTTTTTGGACAAAATGTAGAATTAATTCAGCAATCATAAGTAATACACTGAGTCACTCAATGCCCTTAATGCTCTCTTCTTTATAAGTGGCTTCAGCTATTCTAGAATGAAGTTAGGGAACAACCACAGAAGCAAGGTAGTGCAAACAAGTTCAAAAAATCCGACTACAAGTGACAAAGAACTTTCAGAAAAGGCGGCTGTGAAGATCTGTTTCAGAGAGCACTGTAAACACACAAGCACACCATAAGGAGCAGTAAAACCAATGCAGAGTGAGCATGGGCGTCCCCCTCTGGGTCATGTATGTTTTCTGAATGGCTGGATCTGCCCCCGTTTTATGGGCAAAGCAGTGATAACAAAGAGGCAGCTGGAGTGTCCCGGAGGGGCTCCTCTTCCCCTTTGCGTTTGGGCTCATCCTCGCTCCTCCTCTCTTTTCTCAAAAGGCAGCATCCAGGAGCCACTGCGACAGCAAACCAGCCTCCCTTCAGGCACCGGGCAGGGCCATTCGCCAGAGCCTGCAGGTGTGAGGCAGTGTCCTTCCCCAGCACACCGTCCTCCCCCTTCCGAGGGTGTCTGCCCTCAACCTCATCCTCATTCTGTTCGTTACTATCACCCCGAAAACCAGTATGGCTTTCATCACATTATTTTCCTTTATGACCTAAAGGTCAGTATTTTTCAAGAATGCAACTTCCTGGAAAACTACAAGTAATCACTGAAGACATTCAATAAGACATTCCAACTAGAGTTTAAATTCAAAATGATGTAACTTTATGAGGTTACTAGATTGCAGAAAGCTAAAGCTTATCATCAGAAGAGCATGTTCCTATTTTAAAAAAGAAGGCATCCAGTTTTGGCATGTTTGTCAACTTCTCCTTAAACAGGTTTCTACATACTAAACTCTAAAAGCTATCTTAAGCAGAATACAATGATGTCAAATTGCCTCATATTCTGAAAAAGGCTCTATCTTAAGAAGTCAAATTAAAACTTCTATGTTTATTTTAGAGACAGAGTCTCATTATGTTGCCCAGGCTGGTCCTGAACCCCTGGCCTCTAGCCATCCTCTCACCTCAGCCTCCCAAAGTGCTGCAATTACAGACGTGAGCCGCTCGCTGTGCCTGGCCCCTGTGCTTAGTAATTTTTATTCAATTTTTTTTATTGCTGTTGTTAAAATAATCTTTTATGCTAATTAGTCTGTAGCCACACTATTCATATTAGATAAATCAATATTACTGTAATATTATCAGTTGTACTGCAATAATGCCCATTGTATTACTAGTTGTCAAGTAACAAAAACACATCAGTCTGTCTCCAAAATAACTCCTGTGGTAGGATCCCTAGATTGATACATTATTAAGTATTAAACCTATGGAAATGTTGGTGCTACATCCGTATCATGAACGTGTCATTTTGGCTATTTAATCTAGTTAGCTCCTTAAGATCCAAAGCTTAACATTTAAAATGATATACTGTTGTAATTCTGTCTAGAAAGAAAGCAAATACCTACCCATAGGTATAGGTATAATATATTCTGCAAATATCTGTGTTCAACTTTACCTAACAAAGTCCCTTTCAAACATAAAGATTTCTGGAAATTAGTAGAGGGGTCGATATAGTACATATGTTCTAAGTAACTTTTTAAAGTCCCTATATATTGTGGAATCAAACTGATTTTCTACAATTTGATGATAATCAAACCGGTCCATGTCTTTATCTTAGGAAATTAAGGCATACAAATCATAAGAACTCCTTTGTACTTAGGAAGGTATCTTTCTTCTTACATTCCTACCCTACTTCCTAGGTAACACTAGTCTTATTTATAATTATAGCTTTGAAGAAGTAAAATAAAGTAGTGGGAAAAATTAAATTTGAAATCAGACCTAAGTTGAAACCTCAGTTGTTTCCGCTTTTAGTTGTATGAATTTTATCAAATTACTTCAACCTGTCCCGTATAAGGAGGCACATTTAAAATGTGGATATTCATACCTCACTCTCTTAAAGTTGCACAAATGTTAAATGAAATACTACTTAAAGCACAAATTAAAGGGTAGTGTCAAAG
Source organism: Tarsius wallacei (assembly GCA_963574415.1). Classification (NCBI taxonomy): domain Eukaryota; kingdom Metazoa; phylum Chordata; class Mammalia; order Primates; family Tarsiidae; genus Tarsius; species Tarsius wallacei. The sequence continues at coordinate 43,075 of CAUYQG010022817.1, forward strand.
ATAAGGTTTTGCATACAGTAGTTACTCTTACAGTTATTATGGCTTTTTTGATGCTATGAAGTTTTGAATACTAGATAGACAACATAAACTCAAAAATGAGCATAACAATATCTACCTTGTAGGGTGATGGAATAAAAATTAAATGAGATAAGCAGGTGAAGTACTGACTATTACTAATATTACTCTAATTCTTAAGATACTTAACCTCAATACTCTGTAAGAATCATCAACCAACTCCATTTTGGGAGGGGATGAGCACCAAATTAGCTTAGCTAAGATTTCACCTACTAAATAAAGGAATAGCCTCATAAGTGAATTAGAATACCAGAGTTTTGAGTCTGCTACAAAACAGCTATACTTCATTTCATCAACACAATGCTATCATTTATATGGCTATACCTGGGGCTCTGATTTATCACTCTAACTAGAGAACCAATATTACTGGCTATTTACTAATGCCCTTTCATTGTTTATTTTCACTTTAGAAATGGTCATCCCAGACCTTACTGAGAGAAAGATGCTCTATGCATCCAAATTACTGGGCAAAAAACTTTTTAAAAAAGAAGTCCATGCTCAGCATGGTATGAGGAGTGGGCCATGACGCACTCTGGCTTTTCATAATCACACTTATTTCTTCAAAAGATGGACAAACACAAAAGGCTAAAAATACTTTCTTAAAGATCTCAGAATATTCAGAGTGTTAAAATCACAGTAGTCTGCATAGATACCTTTTTTTGTTTTTCAACACAAAACTGACAGATATCCTTTCTTTCTGGTATAGTATTTGAAATATTTTTAAAGAAAACTGAATGTTAGCTAATAGCAACATCTCTATCTCACACTTTTACATACACCAGCTTTCCTTTACTCACTTGCGGCTTTAGTTTAAAAAAAAAAAAAAAAAAAAAATCAGGTAGGCCAGGCACGGTGGCTCAAGCCTGAAATCCCAGCACTTTGGGAGGCTGAGGCAAGAGGAGTGCCTGAGCCCAGGGGTTCGAGACCAGCCTGAGTAACTTGGTGAGATCTTGTGTCTACAATATATCAAAAAATTAACTGGGTATGGTAGTACATGCCTGTAGTTCTGGCTACTTGGAAGGGTGAGACTACTTGGATCACCTGAGCCCACCAGGTCAACGCTGGGGTGACCGTGAGCGTGCCACTACACTCCAGTCTGGGTGGCAGAGTGAGACTCTGACTCCAAAAAAAAAAAAAAATCAGGTAGGGCATAATGTAAATCAAGCAGTGAACATAAAATAATTTTGTGCTTTTCTTTTTCCTCTTTTCTTGAGTCGGAGTCTCACTCTGTCACCCAGACTGGAGTGCAGTGGCCGCTCCTGGCCATCGCAGCCTCGACCTGCTGGGCTCCAGCGATCCTTCCGCCTCAGCCTTCCAAGGAGCCGGAACTACAGGAGCGCGCTACCTCACCCGGCTG
>CAUYQG010022820.1:0-14106 GCA_963574415.1 Tarsius wallacei
ACACAGATTAAGTAGCTTGCTCAAGGTCACATATCCTGGAAATTATTTTATATTTCTATATATATAGCTACCTTATTCTTTTTAATAGCTACTTAGTATTCCATTGCTTGGCTGTACCATGCTCTCTTTAACCAGTTCCTTCTTTTTTTTTTTTTTTTTTTTTTGAGTTGGAGTCTCACTGTCGCCCAGACTGGAGTGCAGTGGCCGCTCCCGGCCACGGCAGCCTCGACCTGCTGGGCTCCGGCGATCCTTCCGCCTCAGCCTTCCAAGTAGCCGGAATTACAGGCGCGCGCTACCACGCCCGGCTGATTTTTTTATTGCTTTATGGTAGAGAGGAGGTCTTGCCAAGCAATGGAATACTAAGTAGCTATTAAAAAGAATAAGGTAGCTATATATATAGAAATATAAAATAATTTCCAGGATATGTGACCTTGAGCAAGCTACTTAATCTGTGTCTCAGTTTCCTCATATGTAAAAGAATAAGCTTTAATAGTAAAATATAATGATGAACAAGAACCAAACATCAAAAATTATCATGGTACTTCCTTTAAAGGACTATTATGAGGAGGAAAATAATATATGTATATAACATGCTTAGACTAGCTGGCACCTAGTAAATGCTATATGTGAGATTTAAATATTATTATTATTATTGTTATATATTTTTATGTAAAAAAGCAAATTTCAAGAAAGTACGTAGAGTGTAAAAAACAAGTGCATAGACATCTCTTAAAGGGTATACGAGAAACCACTGGTAGTGATTAATTTAGGGAGTGGGCTTTAGTCTTTGCTTTATACCCTTCTGTGTGAGCTTGTATTTGTTTTTTAATGTATAAAAATGCAAGAACAAAACTAACACTGTGTGCACTGGGGATTTGAAGAAGACAAAGGTGTTCTTCTGGACGATGTCATTCATCATTCATTCACTCAAAGAACATTTATCGAATAGCTACTGTATTTTAGGCACTAGTTATAAAAGATGAAAAAGATATGGTGATAATGATTCCTCACAAGTGCATTGTCTAATGGGGAGAGAGACACATAAGAAAAATATTCAAATTGCTGAGGGAGCCCGGAGAGGGGAGTAATAAATTCTGGTGGTAATATCTGGCTGGATTTTGAAGGATTAATAAGGAGTGTTCCTGGTGGGCATACAAAGTTGAAAAGGCAAAACTAACGTCTGGTGAGAGCAATCAGAACTGTGGTAGTTTCTAGGGTAGCAGGGGGCCTGACTGGGGTAGCGGCACAAAGGAACTTTCTGGGGTGATGGAGATATTCATAGAAATAGGGTTGACATATGTATATGCAATTGTTAAAACTGACCAAACTGTGCAATTAAGGCATGTGCATTTCACTGTATGTAGGGATACTTTAAATAAAAAGAAAAGCAAGAAATAAAGCTTGAATGAATAAGAGCAGAGAGGGAAATAAAGGTGTTACTGTATATAAATAAATGGTATCTCTGGCAGGAGGAGAGGGAAGACTGAGATGGGGAGCAGAACCAGGGGAATGGTCAGAAGTGTAGGTGCATGGAGCCAGTCCCGGCTACCTGATAATGCATGGTCATCAACCCAACTGAGGGCTTCAAACACATCTGCTGAGAAGGCAGTTCACTCCCTACCACCAAGGAGCCTCCACTGCAAAAGCAGAGAGGCTTCTAGAACAGGGAGATGGGCCTTGCTCTAATTCAGACCCTGAAGATTTTGGAGCCACCCATGCCAAGAGGTTCATCCCCGCCTGCACCTGTAGGGGATGCTTCATCACCAGGTCTTGCTCACCTTGGCCTACCACTGCTTGTCATCTTCACATGAGGGTGGCTTGTCCTTGAAAACTTTCTCCAATGCATTGAGCACAGTATTCTTGACTTGTTGGGCAGGCATATGCGCACATCCCTCTGTTGCCTCTCTTATTTCACGAACAAGCTTCTGCTAGAGCCCACAGCGGGAACAAACTCTCCTCTTTCATTTCTGAGCCAGCCCGCACTGGGATTCCTCTCTGGGCCTCAGTGGAGGCCAAGAATTATTGTCTTCCAGTATAATCTCTTTTGGTCCCTAGAGGGTTTGTTTGCTTGGTTTGTTTGCTTAGTTTGTTTGGTTTTGTGTTTGTCCTAACGACTTTATTTTGTAGAGCAATTTTAGGTTTATAGAAAAATTGCACAAGAAATACCTCTCCCTGCACATTTCTTTTATTATGAATATCTTCTTAGAAAAATTGACAACCTTTGAAATCATCTTCACAGATTATTATAATCTAGAGCATTTTGAATGCATCTATTTTCTATTTTGGATTGTATTCTCAGATAGTACAAAGGAGATATTTGCATTATCCAGTCAATTTAGTATTTAAATTCATTCATTCATTCAACAAATTGACAGATATCTGTTCTACCTCTTTAAGTGCCAGGAGTTGCCCTGTATCAAAGTCAAATGAGATCGTTCACTCGATGCAATGGAAGAAGTAAGGACCTAATGTTAGGAAGGATGCTCCCTGCCATTTATTGAGCATTTACTATAAGCTGCCCAATGCTAGTAGCCTTTAGACGCACCATCCCGTGCAAGAAACCCTAGGAGAGAAGAGAGTACTATGATTGTTCCCAGTTCAGACCCAAGGAAACTGACTTGTCAAAGTCTCATAGATCATAAACGGAGGAGCTGAAACTTGATCCTGTGTTCCTTCCAGCTTCAAAGCCCATACCCCTAACCTCTGCTCCACACTCCTCGATCATGTGGCAGTCCTGGGTTCAAGCCCCTTTCCTGGCTGTTTGACCTTAGACAAGCAGTTTACTGGCTTGGAACCTCAGCCCGGTCACCTGTTTAGTTGGAGTGCTTTATTTCTCACTTCTACCTCGAAAATTCATACGCGTCTTTCGAAATCTGGTGCACATGCTGCCTCCTGGAAAAGCTGGTGTGCCTGGACTCCTCGCCTCTCTGCCCTTCCCTTCTCTCAGCCCTGCTCCCCACCCTCTCGACACTGACTGGCCCTCTTCCACCCCCTCCCCTCCCCACCGCCGGGCTTGTGTGCCCTGAGCACAGTCCGTGGCCTGTGGGTACCACTTGTATTCTGGGTGTTGCCGTCTCTCACTTTACACCAGCCCTTCACTGCATTTCTCCTACGATGTCTGCCACATTCACATTTCATCCAGATGAGGTTTTCGTTCATCTTTCTTCGATTCAACTCATTTTTGTTTGCACATCCCTAAACAATAATGTTCCAGCATCCATGAGTGTGAAGGACTAGTTACATATGCCTTTTCAAATACACATGAAAAGCAATAATTAGCTATTTAAGTACAATATAGCTGTGCTGTCTTAGATCACCTCGCCACAAGGCACTTAGGGAAACCCGGCTCTAGTCTGACACCTTCCTGAGAGCTAGGATTTTGCCTTAGTCACCCAGAACCAAGCACAGCGGTTGGCACATGGTAAATGCTCGGCAAATGTTTGTCAAGTAGACAAAGGAGTGGCATTTCAGAGATGGCTTCTAGACTTCCATCAATACGTTTCTGATGTTTATGGCACTGGTGACAGTGGACCTAGAGCTTAACAGAAAATTTTGGGTTTGAGTGACACAGCCAGCACAAGACTGTGGTGTAATGGTCACTGGGGGAAATTCGGTCCTCAGGGAAGGGCAGACAGCTCTGCAGGAAGCATGTGGCAGGCCAGCCTCATGGGTGGGACCCGTCGAGGCCACTGGAAGTTGCCCACATGGCATGAATTTGAGAAGCCCTTGAAGGCCACCTGTCTGCACCGACGAGGAATCCATTCCTTATCACATTATCTTTTTTTTTTTTTTTTGGAGTTGGAGTCTCACTTTTATCACCTAGGCTGGAGTACAGTGGCAAGCTCACGGCCACCCCAGCATGGACCGACTGGGCTCTGGCGATCCTTCTGCCTCGGCCTTCCAAATAGCTGGAACTTCAGGCGCACCCTACCACACCCGGCTAATTTTTTTTTTTTTTAATTGTAGAGACGAGGTCTTGCCAAGTTTCCCGGGCTGGTCTCGAAACCACGGGCTCAGGCAATCCACTCGCCTCGGCCTCCCAAAGTGCTGGAATGACAGGCTGAGCCACCGAGCCCAGTCAACACATTAACTTTTTATAGCACAGCTGTCTTTCTATTGTAATACTATAAGAAAAGGATTGACAGTGGTGGGAAACTATGGGGGGGACAGGGAGAGGAGAGGAGGTGGGATTAATGGTAGTCAATATCTGTCTGGGGATGGGGGGACACCGCTTATCAACAAGGGTACCTATTTGTATACCTAACCCTTAACTTTACCCCACAATTTTAAAATTTTAAAAATGTTTAAAAAAACAAACAAAAAAAACCAAATGGAACTTGGGTTGTCCTGAGGCAAATCCTCTTTGTGGATAGTTTTGAGGGACGCTTACCAAACACACACTCAGCTCACATCTCAATTTTGCTTAGGGCTGGCAAACAGGGAAAAGAAAGAAACTTTGTTGAGTGCTAGGCATCGTGGTGTGCTTTTTATGCCTTATTTCATCCAGTCCTTACAGCAGCCCAACTTCGTGTGAGGGGTGAAGAGGCCCAGGCTCGGGAATGTTCAATGACTTGTCCAAGGTCACTCCAGCTCCATGTTGTAGAGTTGGGATTTGAACACAGGCTCATGTTCTTTCTACTTTCCACCCCGCCTATGTAAGTAGACACTTATGCCTGCCCTGTCCATACTTGCAGAAAGCCCTGACTTTCAATGAGTTCCAAATGCCTCCCACTTATAGAGAGGTTGGTGGCATGAGATATAGACGGTAAAGTCCTTAATTTGTTGCCTAGTCTATAGAACGTGTGCAATAAACGGTTTGGCTATTAATCACCTTAGCTGTGTTATCAATGGCATAGGAATACTGACGATAATCAGTAGATAATCATAAGAAGTCTTGGGCCCAGAGTAAGTGTCATTAAACAGTAAGTAGTGTTTTCTTAGCCTTAAGTTAGGTAGTCCATTTTAAGGGCACTGGCTGCCACTCTCGGTGAAATGAGCACAGCGGAGGGATGTGAAAAGAACAGCAGACTAACTTGACTTTGGTTTTGAAAGGATGACTCATGCCTTCTGTGTTGAGGCGAGGAGGAAGGATAGACTCAGGAAGTCCTACTTGGTGCTGTTTGTTACAAGTAAGGCAAGAGGTGATGGTGGCTCACCATGGCAATGCAGGTGGCGAGCTGTGGTCAGGTTCTGGTTATACCCTGGAGGTAAAGCCAAGGGAACTTCCTGATGCTTTGAAAGCGGGTTTGAGGCAAGAAAGATGCCAAGGATGGCTCCCAGGTTCATGGTCTGAAAATGAACTTGCTTTCAGCCAACTTCTATCCTTCAATAAGTCCATATTGAGGGGGAGTTCTAGCCATTCTTTCTTAAGGCCCCAGAGAGCCAAGAAGGAACTTGGTAGAGTCACCACCTGGAAAGAACTGTCGTTGTTGCCTCAACAAAAAAGTAGAGTTACTTGCCCGAAGAGCATAAATCCTGAAAGACAGCAAGTTGGGAAGGGGGACCAGGACAACTCTAAGGCGAGGTTGTCCTGAAGCCTGGGCCACAGGGCGTTTCCTCCCCGTATTTATCTGTCTTGCCCTGGAGTGACCTTCTGCTCTCACCCCCGGTGTGTAGGGAATACCCAGGCCAGATCCTTACGAAAGCATATGTAGGAAATATTGTCTCTGTAACAATCTCACCTGGAGTGGTTTGCTGGTCCAGGCCCTCGGGAAGCAATACCCCCCTCCTGAGGGCTGCGGGTGTTTTCTTTCCTGACTGCTTTCAGCCTGCTTCCTTCCAGATGAATCTAGTGAGCATATTCAGGCCCACACAGAGGAGAAAGCTTTCTGAGGAAAGGGCCAGGCAGCCTGCAAACTCTGGCTGGCGAACTGTTTGCGGTAACTCTATTTTTAATATACATTGCTGACCCTAATGATGGTCTATTGAGATGAGGGCAAGAAATGTCTGATCAAGTGGAGATTAATTTTTGACTCTGTCGCCTAGAATGCATGAAAATGCACTCCTTTTTCTATTTAGACTCCCAGGATGCTTTGATTGATTGACTAGTTTACAAATGAAGGTGATAAAATTAGGTTGAAGACCACATACATTTCTTAAAATGAGGCTGGCTGGTCGTGGAGACAATGAGGTTTGGACAGATTGTATTGCTGGTTTAGGCAATCTTCTGAGCATGTCAAGATTTATAGACCTGTACTGTAATGTTACAATTGCAGCTCACTGATATAGGTTTCTTTTCAAATTCTTTCCCATTTTATTTGAAAAAGGCCATTAGAGAGTTATAGACTATTGAAAAAGCTTTTTCTTTGCTAACCCTTAATAAACTCTTCCAAACAAGGACTACTGCATTTTTATATTAAATTTAGACCAAAATCTATAAAACATGCTATCCCAGGTTGGATAATTTGATTATTATTATCTAAATGGAGTTATGGTTCATATTGGTTTGCGGTAATGTACATAGTAAATAAAATGTAAGTTGAGATTTGTATAAGATCGCAGGACACTGGTTTTCCTTTGGTTGTTGTTGTTTTTTCCGTGAGCCCTTCTTTGGGGAATTTCAGCCAATTTTCCCTGAGATGAGAAATTAAAAAGAAAAAAAAAGAGGTCCCAGTGGTGAAATTAATGTTGTATAGTATAACAACAAATTGTCATTAATATTTACTTGTTTTCATCATCATAGAAGAAAGCTCCAAATGTCTTAGGAGTTACCCAACTAATAAGATTTACCAAGGGGACCGAAAAAGCATGAGAAAATACTCAGCAGAATTAGAAACAATTATCCCATTGTAAGTTATGATGTGAGAAATAATAGATGAGATTCTGAAGTTATTTATGAATTAGTCAATTCTGTTTCATACATTTTTGCCATCAAAATAACTTATGAAATCATTTTCCAGGCCCGTAGCATTTTATGAGGGCTCTGTACTTGGTAAAAGATTTTTTTCTAGGGCTTTCTGCAGCTACTCTGAATTCTTTGGCGAGGCCCAGATTTTTTACCTAAGTTTTCCAACTCAGAGGTCAAACTACTGGCACTGCCAGAACCTTCCCTGCAGGCTGGAGCTGCACAGTATATACAGAGGTTCTAAGGATTTTGGAGTGTCAAATACAGAACTGTGGTTGAAGGAGCTTAGCTAGGGCATGCAGTAAGCGCTCAGGGGGTCATGACAATTCTTGCCATTACTGATATTATTTTCACTCTGCCTCTTCTTTCCAGGGGGCAGGATTAGCACAGTGCAAGTCCAAAAAACAAGTCTAGACCATTGCTAACGTACTGTATGACCTTGAGGAAATCCTTTACTGTCTCTGTTTCTCTGTCCTTAGCATGCTTGGCTACTTCCAGTGGCATCTTTCTCAGGGGCAAGATGAAGTAACAGGCACTAAAGCTCTTTGAGGAGTACAGCGTGCTGTAGGAACATCAGTGAGCAGTTTGAATCACGTTCAGGTACCTGCTCTCTGGCTTTTAAAAGTGGAAAGCGGACCAACGTGAACAGTCAGTAAGCGTGGGGGCCCTTCTCTAACTGCTGAGGACAGTTTGCAAGGGGTTTTCCAGTGTGAGTGACAGGATTTAAGGGGGCCCAGGGTCAAGCAGTTTGAAGAACCCAGCAGAGCACCAGACTGCCACCACTGATTTAGTTTAGAAGCGGATGAACTTTGAAATGCAGAACATCATTTCTGCGGAAGGTCGTCATATTTCTCGATGATTTACACGGAGAAGTCTGGGACTGTGCCGGGTTCATTTGAGATCCTCCTGTGCCAAGAGAAAATATGCTGATGGAAGGGATAGTGCCCGGGTGGCGGGTGGAGACTCCGAGTGCCAAAAGAAGTGGCAGGTGTGGGCTGAGTCACTTGCAGTGACACTGATGGCATCATCAGACCTTCTCAGTCTCTTTCTGGAAGACTCTGCAGTTTGGGATTTTGTAGCGAAGAGCGCCTCAACTGACTTTTGCCTTCCTGCAGTAAGCACCTGGCAAAAATGTGGTCTCAGGCTGCAGCTGGGAGGCAAGATGGGGCGTTCCCATGGTCCGCTGCCTCGGGAAGTCCTGTCCACATCCCTTGCCCTGGAGCCCTACTTGTTACCTGTCTGGTTTCAAGAAGCCGGCTGCAGGCTAACCGCAAGACAAGAGTACAAAGCTGCTTCTGGGGGTGACTACTTATCCAATATATACACACACAGCACTGATATTTCAAGTGTTCCAAGGCAAGGTCAACTTTCTCAATGGCATCCTGTTTTTTAATTAAGTATTTCGCTCATGTGTAAGAAAAGACTTTTTTCCTTTTCAACATGGGTCTTCAACTGTTTTCATTTTGAATGCATAGAAAGATGAAGGCTGTATGCACTTTAATTTTTCACGGACTGACTCTTTTTTTTAATAGACAGGGTCTCAGTCTGTTGCCCAGTTGGTGTGACTCTAGCTCATTGACATCCTTGAGCTACTAGACTAAAGCGCTCCTACTACCTTAGTTAACCAAGTAGCTGGGGCTACAGGCGTATGCCAACCTGCCCAACGGATTTTTTGTATTGATTTTTTAGAGGCGAGTCTTGCTAAGTTACCCAGGTGGGTCTCAAACTCCTGGCCTCAAGCAATCCTCCTGCCTTGGCCTCCCAAAGTGCTGGGATTATAGGTGTGAACCACCCTGGCTATCCTCATAGACGGACTCTCACGGAAAGAAGGTCACTGCAGTGTGTAGACAAGTCGAATCTCACCCAACAGAGGCTGGGTGATGCAAGAGAGTCTGGAAATGGGGGCAGGATCGAGGCGGATGGCCATCTGCCCCCCAAGGAGTCCTTCTGCCAATTGTCCCAGCAGGCAGGACACACCTAGTGTGATGTGGCCATGTTCCCCGCCTTGGAGGAAAGTAGCTGCTTCCTTCCTTCTCCATCACCCTTCCAGAGGGATCCAGTGACGCCATCGGTTGCCGCGGTAAGAGACCGTACCTTTTGCTCTGGCACGATGTCATTAGCCTATTGGTAATCTTTCTAAGTGTTCCCCAGAAAGATATGAAATCTTAGCAACAGAGGTATTTAAAGGTTTGGATAAGTTTGAAACACAGCGATTTTTCAATCTTATAAGCTAACCAATCCAGGGGCCTGTTAGTCTACAAGTGTCTGCCATCTTTCTCAGGGTGTCAGAGGAAATCGAGTGACGGATCACTTTTCGGTGTCACTGCTCGAGACCGGTGACAATCAGTGAAATGATTGTGTCTGCCTCTACACATATCTGTAATTGATTGCCTAAACCCTACGACTCTCTTTCCCAGTTGATATGATGAAACATTGGAGTGAAATCACTCTCGATGAGGAGGGGCCAGGTCCATTTGTTATTTACTTCCCAGCCGGCTTCTTTCTCCCCATCCGGTGCCAATTGTCCCCCAAGAGCACATTATGGTAATCAGCCGGAATGTATGTATAGGAATCAATCAAGGTGAGAGCCGTCGCAAGAGTTATGACATTACAAAGTCTGTTTGTAACTTTTGATTTATGGAAGATTTTCCATTTTATAAATTGGGAGTGAGGCATGTTGGGATGGCTTAACCCTTGAATTCCCCTACAAGGAAAAAGCATCGGCCTTAAAGCAAAGAGACAATAAGGCATTTTCATTATCTAGTGCTTATAAATAACGGATTCTTGTATGTTTGGCTTGCGACTTCAGAAATAGTCTCCTACTCTCTGAACACGTGCCCTGTCCTTCTTACAAAATAAAACCGGCTCATTTTCTGGAGAGCAAAGACATGATAAATTGGCATTTAGGACTAATGTCCACACACAATATTTTCTTCCACCATGAGCCTGGGTAGCAACCATACTACAGTAGAGTTCCTGGGAGCCTCTCGGTTCTGACTGTTACTCTCAGGGTGACTTAGAGAAGGGACTTTACAAATGCCAACTCTCAGGCCCTCAAGATACTTGGCATAAATAGTCTCATCCCCCCTCCGATTCTTTACAGAATTGCTGAAGACCAGGGCAAAGCCAGATTCAAGCCACCTTTCCAACACAGAGGAAGCAGTATATAGTGTTGTGTTATTAATAGCTACACTTTTTCTAGGCTCAGCGGGTGTCATGGTTACGGTTTTAATGGAGGCAGGAAATAGAGTACTATTATCAGCTGATCATATTAAACTTTAGACCTTTTGTGTTCGTCCACTATATCAGTCATTAAAACCATTTCACAAAGCATGTGGGGCCAGTATTGATAGCCCCATTGTGCAGATGTGGAAACAGAACCCAAAATACGAAATTCCCTGTACAAGAACATCCACTGATTATTGATGGCACAGGAGCCCAGGCCTCCAGACTCTAGATCAAGTGCTTTCTCATTTGACAGAATTTAATCTGCATTTAGGGCACCCATCACATGCAAAGCACAGTGCTAGATGTTCTTTTCTATCGTGCCATAATTTCTGAAGGCCAACCACCCCCAACCGCCCCTAACTCATCAAAGGCCTCCCAGCTGTGGGTTTTAGCTCCGTCATTCTGGCTCAGGGGGTCACTGTCCCACTTCACAGAACCAGTCTGTCTGCATTGCCACGGCACTGTGGGAGTCGGCCTCGGCGTACTCACTGCTGAAGGTGTGACATGGTTTCCTCTGGTGGAGCATGAGCTCGGGGAAGAAAAATATCTGTCCTGTTCCAAGGTCACTGGGTCTTCTTTCTGCTTGGCAATCTGACCACATTATCTTGTGTGGAACTAAAGTTCTGTTTCTTTTTTTATTAGCATGGTGGACCTATTCTGCTTAAGCTTTTTTTTTTTTTCCTAATGTGAATCTTAAAGCTAATAAGAATGCAGATCCCAGCAGACCTACTCCCTCTCTTATAATCTATTAGAAACGTGCGATTGCCGTCTCTGGAAAACTTAAAAAACCATTTAAAAACAAAAAGATGAATAAATGAAAATGTTATGAACCTGGAAATGTTAATTAAGCCATTCTCAAAGAACAGGCTTTCTAGCCCAGATTAAAACATCCCATCACTTTTAAATAGTTAACGTCTTTCTCCTTGAAATAAGTCCAAATTAAGGACAAAATCATTATAAAAAGAAATAGTAAAGGGACCAGAAAATGGTGCTAAAAATTTGGCTATCAACTGACATACTCAAGTTAGAGCAAACCACGAAGGCCAAAGCTATAAAGTGAAGTCTATTTCCAGACATGCTGTAGTTATTGCCAAGCAATAGTCTGGGTACCTTGACGTAGATTCATAGAATGTGGAAGCTCACAGATCATCCTGTTGAATCTCTTCACTTTTTTAGATGAGAGAACTAAGACCCAGAGAGGGTAAGTCATTTGCTTGAAGCCACTCAATAGAGCTGAGGCTAGAACTCTAGACTCCCAATCCAGTGCTCTTTCCACTGCATCGACAGTAAAAGCCAAATGACTTCAGAATAGTAGAATACTAGCAACAATAACAACTTTTTAGAAGGTATTGTATTTATACTGTTGCACCTGAAGGTGTGTCTTCCAGGCTGTTTTCTCTTCGAGTAAAGAATAAAACAAGCCTTGCCATCAGGATATTTTTCTGTTAACACTCTTAGCTAACAATCTTAGCCTTCAGAAACACAGACACAAACTGTAAGACAGAAAAGACTGGGTCCCCAAAGTTGCTGCAGCAAAGCCCATGCATGGAATGCCACTCACTCAGCCCCATAGAAGGCATCTTTAGGTTCTCCTCAGTATTATTTATTCCATTTGACATATAATTCCAAGCAGATTTGAAGCAGAAAGTTGGTGGAGAGCAGCCTGACAGCGAGGAGAGGCAGCTGTCACTTCTTACTGAAGGCCATTAGAATTGACGACGGGTATCCTCACCATAAGGGAGCAGGCGGAAAACCTGTAAAACTGGAAATAAGAACTAAAAGTATAGTAATACGGGGCCATTTTGTTTAGGGGCAAGAAGGTCTACAAATGTATCTTCTGAGGGCACCACTGGCCTCCGTCAAAGTACAACAATTACAACCAACAAGTATAACTTTGTTTTGTTGAGCACCTGCCATGAGTGAGAGGTGGCGCTGGGCATCTTCATAAATTATTTCTAAATTTTGAAACCCTGCCAGGGAGGTAATATAATTCCTCTTTTACAGATAAGGAAATGAAAGTCCCCCCCCCCAAAAAAAAGTCAAGAATCATGCTCAGGGTCACAAGACAGAGTGAGTTTGAGTATGCGTGATTGGACTCCAAAATCTGTATTATTTTCTTTATGCTCTATAAATGAATAAATAAAAATTTGTCATCAAGACCTGGAGCAAGAAAGAAAATGATACCCCATGCCTGATTGTCTCAATAAAATAGAATAAGGAGAATGAAATAATTTTAGAATATGCCACATAAGTATATGTTTATTATATGAAATATACATGTTTGAGGCACAATGGTCCCTCAATTAATTGACAGCATTGATAAATAAGGTATTATTGAACATATACAACTTTCGCAAAAAAAAAAAAGCTCCCTTTGAGTTCTGACACTTAAAAATGCTAATTACTTTATTAAAATTACTCTAACATACACTGTGCCCTTCCTTGTTTGAGCACAGCCTGGAAATCTCTCCTCCAGAAGCTTACAGACTGAGTTTGGGATACAGACCTGTAAACAATTCAGTTGTAAGACAGTGTCAACTAAACTCTGAGGGAAACAAGAAGAGGAATTAACGTTGCCTGACAGATAAAATGCATAAAAATAAATCTCCCCTTTAGTATCATTCCTGGCAACACAACATTTAAAATGTTCAGTTTTTGTTTTCTGTTTATGAAAAACTGGCACCTGTCAAAAGTCACCACAAAAGAGTAATCACTATAAGTGAGCGACTCCTACAGTGGTTCAATGTGAACTTGTTGGGTCATTGAAAGATTCATCCTTTGGCTTCCTGGAGGTTGATGAAATATGGTCTCACTTCCTAGAAAAAAAAGAACAAGCTTATTTTCTCAGGCTTAATATGGACTTGGGTAGGGCTTAATATTTTTCTATCAAGTATGTATATCCTTCTGGATCTTTATAATGACCTTGGCAAAATTATCACTTTTCCCTTTGATGTGGAAAAAGGAGGACCAGAGAAGATAAGTAACTTCCCATGGAAACACAGCTGGACAGTATCCAAATCAGAACTAGATTTAGGCCTCTTGACTGTTGGTTCAGTCTCGTTCTCTTTCTTTCCCTAAAGGAGCATGCTGGCTCCTTTATAGCTTGTTCTGGTTTAAACTTCTGTGTAATCTTTCCTGCACCTCCCAGAAGTAGAATGCAATTTCTGTACTTGCTGTTGGATACCATGCTGTATCTTGAAGGTTAGGACAGCATGCCGCTGTTCAGTTCCATTCCACCTGCTCACTGCTTCTGAAGACCTTCTCATTCATTCATTCAGTTAAGCATTCTTGCCATCCATACATGCCAGGCACCAGAGACACTGTGACGAGTGCCTGCTCTGAAACATACAAACCCCAAAAGGCACCTTATATTCCAGGGTAAAAGATAGACACATATACAGCCACATGTGTACAAAATGGCCGTGGCAAATGTCATCCATAACAGAGATACAAAGGAAGCACAAAGGAGAGATTGATTTTGATTGGCGAGGCAAAGCTGCCACGTGGGAGTATCTTGAAATACTTCCTGGTACATATACACAAAGGAATACTATGCAGCCATGAAGAAGAACAAAATCATGAACTTCGCAGCAACCTGGATGGAATTAGAGTGTATAATACTGAGTGATCTCTCACAGAAATAAAGAGCTGAGCATTACATGTTCTCACTCATGAGTGGACCTTGAACAACTACTATATTACTATAAGAAAAGCATTGAAAGAGGCGGGAAACTGTGGGGAGGACAGTTGGGGAGGGAGGTAGGATTGACAGTAGTTGCTATCTGCCTGGGGAAGGTGGGGCACACCTCATCGGTAAGAGTACCTGCACGGTGAATATTTGTATACCTAGCCCTGAATTGTACCCCACAATTTTAAATAAAAATTAAAAGAAGAAAAAAAAAAAAGAAATACTTCCTAGAGGACACAGCGTTTCAGTGAGACCTTCACAACTGAATACTTTATTTTGTACTGCTCTGTATTAATCGGTCATTGCTATGCGAATGTGGTGTAACAAACAACCCCAAATATCAGTG
>CAUYQG010022822.1:0-23804 GCA_963574415.1 Tarsius wallacei
TCCCCTAACAGTTTCCCTCAACTGCCAGTCCCACCCCCTCTTCCCCTGACAGTTTTCCACCACTGCCAATCGTTTTCTTATAGCATTATAATTGTTTGCTTACGAGGTCACCTTATGAGTGTTTTAAATGCACCACTCTCAGGTTGGCCACAGTGGCTCATGCCTGCCATCCCAGCACTTTGGGAGGCAGAGGTAAGAGGACTGCCTGAGCCCAGGGGTTCGAGATCCAGACTGGGCAACTTGGCGAGACCTTGTGTCTACAGTAAATAAAAAATTTGCTGTGTGTGGTAATGTATGCCTGTAGTTCTGGCTACTTGGTAGGTGGAGGTGGAAGGATGGCCTGAGTCCAGCAGGTTGAGGCTGCAGTGGCCATGAGCATGCCCCTGCTCTCCAGCCTAGGCAACAGAGTGAGAATCTGACTCAAAAAATAATGGTAATGTAAAATACAATAAAATGCACCACTTAAGTGTGAAGTTGGTAACATCAAATCCTCAGTGTACGGGTTTGGCTAACTTCCCCAAGTAGGCAAGTTTCCTTGGTACCTGAGATGACTTCTGCTAAAGTCATCCACTAAATGTCTTTCCCTGGAGTAACACCTGCTCACCTTTCTGAGCTCCCCTACAAAATACTACATAAGGTGGGTGGATAGTGTCCTAATTAAATGCTCCTCTTTAAATACCTCAAGGAGCAGCACAAACCTTGATCCAACCTCGGGGCCTTTGCGTATGCCACTGCAACTTCCATAGAACACCTCACCCTTCATTTCTCGTCACTTCCCATGTTCCCCTTCTGATTTGTGGATTCCTCCTTCCAGCCCCCTTGGGACTCAAGAACAATGACACTACCTCAGACAAGCCTCTTACCATTCTGATCACCCTCGTGTTTCTATACCTCAACCCAGAGTTTCCTTCATAGAGTTCATGACAACAAAGACTGCTCACAGATTGGACAGCTTCCAGAGGAGAACTTGAGACCTATGAGGACAAGTCTCATGCTGTTTCCCCGCCTACCAGGATTTACAAATAAGCTGTTCCATCAAAAAGAATGAAATCCTGTCTTCTGCGGCAACTTGGATGGACCTGGAGACCATCGTCCTAATTGAACTAACCCAGGAACAGAAAACCAAACACCACATGTCCTCATTGATAAGTTAGAGCTAAACTAAGGATCTGCCAAGGCATAGAGAATAGTACCGTGGACACTGGAGACTCAGAAGAGGGAGGATGGGAAGGAGGGGAGGGATGAAAAGTCACCTATGGGGTACAATGTGCGCAGGCGGGGGTGGTGGGGACACTTCAAGCCCAGACTTCTTCGCCACTATATGATGCATCCACATCACCAAAAACTATTTGTACCCCCTAAAACTACTGAGATAAATAAAACAATAAAAATTAAAATAAGCCATTGAGTGAATATAGAGTAGATACAAGAATGAGAACAATTAGAGGGCTCTCAAAACACCCACACATCTCTAGGACTGCACCATCCAATATGGCAGTCATCAGTCACATGTGGCTGTTCAGACTTAAGTTCATTATAATAAAATTAAAATTTCAATTTAATGAAAGACAGTGGAAGATTCAGTCCTCAGTCTCCAGTCACAGTAGCCACATTTCAAGTGCCTGACTACGGGTTGCAGCTAGTGGCCATGTGGCTGGGGGACAATGAAGACATGGGTGATTTCCATCATAACTGAAAGTTCTGTCTGCCAGAACTGCCCGAGGAAACTAAATGCAGGCTAAACGTGATGCTTGCTTTAAAAGACTAGTCAGTCCAGCCCTGTCCCAGGGGGAAAAGTCAGCAGGGATTGCTCAAGTTTCTGGAGTTTACATGTCGATTTTCTCAAGGCTTTGCACAGCATCTTAACCCCATCAGGATCCAAGTCATTGGCTAGAAGGTTCAGATTAACCAGGCTCTTACTGCTCCTGAGAACAGAGGAGAGATGCTGACAGCAAACAGTAGTCAAATTGCATTTCTCCAACCTAGAGGTGGTGAAAGGAAGCATAAACATAGGCCTTTGAGACTGAGAATTTAGAAAGAAAGTGATACAAGATCTAAGAAAAAAATTCTACAGAAATAGACTGCTCAACAGTAGACTACTCACCACAAGCCACACACTTTCCCAAACATTCACACATAACTAATTTTAGCCATGTACCAATCCCAGCAAGGGTAGATACTGTTTTAAACCCTATTTGGCAGAGGGTGAAATAAAAGTTTAACCTGCTAGAATGTGAAAGAAACCATTTTAGTTTAAAGTGAATGTGAATTTATTTATAAGATCTTTGAAATGGCTGAAATAGGATTCCTACCCCTTATCTACACTTTTAAAATCTCGTTTCTAAATTTCAATACCAAATTTGAATATATGGTTGGTAAGCGAGTAGGAAGACAAAAACCAAGCAGATGTAGTACCTCAGAGTAGTTCAACAAAGCAGAAATCTCCACCTAAGTCTACAAAGAAATATGACTTATGATCCCACATGCAAAATCTGAAGCATGAAGAGTAGAGGGGAGGGGCATAATCCTTCATGTTGGAGAAGGTTGGGTGAGATTCAGAGAATCCATCAAGAGCAACTCCCATTTGATGGACAAGAAGAGCAGAATATGGGAAAAACATGGGCTCTAAGGTCAAAAAGGTGAGTCTTGAGGCCTCAGATATCAGGCCCCCAGCCCAGTCTTTAGCACTCTAGTAGATGCTGTTGATCTTCTCTTGATCATTTAACGGTACCCCTTGAATCATACAGTCCAGTGTTTTTCAATCAAGGTGATTCTGCCCCACAGAGGAGGTTTGGCAATGAATGGAGATGGGAGAAGCTACTGGCGTCTCATGGGTGGAGCCTGGGGATGCTGCTCAACATCCCGCAGGGCACAGGACTGGTTCCCACAACACAGAATGGTCCAGCCAACAGTGTCAATAGGGTGCTGAAATTGGGAACTGTTGTTCTAGCTAGTGAAGATGGACCCCTCTATACACGACTCTAGGATATCCAGAGGCAATATGTACACATAGAGAGATGCACAGACCTCCTTTAAGGGATACAACTTTGGAGGATAAGTCTCAAAGAAAGTGAGCTGAAGGAATTCAGGAAGGACTTCACCATCAAAGACAATGCAATAATACTGTAAATGTTTTATTCATTTCTTCCTCTAGAAAGAAGCACTTGGAGAGTGGGGGCTTAAAACCATTCCAGCTTTAGTTTTTAAAGCATAACTATGACCTTGATTTACTGCATAAATCTGGTGACTTCTTTTTTACCTACAGGTTAAAATGCATATGTACATTATATACATGCATTATATATACATATATAATGCGTGTACGTATAATAAATGTTAAGAAGGGAAAAAAGCTATATTAAAATTGTGATACTCAATATATACCAATAACAAAAAATTAATGCCATCTTTTGAGCAAACATCATACTACACATTACTACCATAATTCAATTCAACTTACCTTAGATAACATCTCTTAAAATGTGTATACATTTTTTGGCACCCCCAATATATATCCTGAAGATACTTCTTAGGGGATAGAGAAATAGGGAAAAGAATTAACTTCCAAATCAG
The DNA here is from genome assembly GCA_963574415.1 of Tarsius wallacei. Taxonomy (NCBI): domain Eukaryota; kingdom Metazoa; phylum Chordata; class Mammalia; order Primates; family Tarsiidae; genus Tarsius; species Tarsius wallacei. The sequence continues at coordinate 3,574 of CAUYQG010022822.1, forward strand.
ACTTAGACTGAGTCTCTATTCCCACCCTTTTGTAGCCAAGTGTTCCCTTTGCCTTAGTCTCCCCATCTGTAAATTGGGTATCAAAGTACATATGCCTCCTAGTAGCTCCCTACTGGAAGATGATGTGATAATCACTATGTGTTTCCCATTTCTATGCCCATAGTATCATTCAAATGATAGCCTGCCCTACACAGTTTTTTTTTAACATAGTCATGTCCCCATTTCCCAGACCCATCATCACTCTGTTCCAAGCCTGTGTCCTTCACCTTTCCCCCAACAAAGTCCATTTCTGAGCCCTTATATATGCTGTTGCCCTCTGCCAAAGACTTTCTTTTCCTCTCTTCTTTGGGGGGCTGGGAGGTGGGGGCTCGTTTCACAGTCCACCTCAAAACATAATCTCCTCTGAGAAATATCTCAGAAGGCAGTTTCTGAGAGGAACCTGAGTGTGTGGTGTGTCTTGCACTTTGGTGTACTGGTTCTGGTATGTGGTACCCAATATCGGGGCCCCCTCAAGCACCAGGCCATGATTCATTCCCTCTATCCCCATCAACCTGCTGATGAAACCCTTCCTTTAGAAAGGAAACCAAAGCCAGAATAAGTCTCTCTTTTAAGGAAATAGTTCTGCAATAAACTGCTTCATTATCTGATATTTGTAGAGTAAATATGAGCTTTCTGATTCAGAGTGCATTCATGTCAAACCATCTTGAATACTACACTGCAGTCAACATTAATGTATTCATATATTTTTCTTTGGTAAGTCTTGTGAGAAAACAAGTCCAGTTTCTTGATGTTTTGACCAATAGTTTAATTCACAGGGTTTATATAATAGAATTAACAATCTCTGAAGAGAGGGAGTTTGATGTGGCTGGTAAACCCCAACAATGCTGGAGATTCTTTATAATTTGAATGAGTTCATTAAATATTTTCTGAGACATTATAACAAACATCCTTTCCGAAAACATTATTGAGCTATAGAATTAAACAACCATTGTTCCCTTTACCTACATGAGAAGCAGCTACTATTTAAGCCACATTTAGCCAGCAATCATACAGCTCAAGACCAAGCCACCTTAGTCTGCTAAGCACGCATTGCATTGTGGTTAACAACTGTCTTTCCTTTGGGAGATTCACAGCACAGAAAGTAGGCTGTACTCAAGATGAACCCAAAATGAAAGGACTGAAAGAAAGAATATAAGAATAGTTACGGCCGGGCTCGGTAGCTCAGCCTGTAATCCCAGCGCTTTGGGAGGCCAAGGTGAGTGGATTGCCTAAGCCCGTGAGTTCGTGACCCACCCGGCAACTTAGCGAGACCTCATCTCTACAATAAATAAAAAATTAGCCAGGTGTGGTAGCGTGCACCTGTAATTCCAGCTACTTGGAAGGCTGAGGCGGAAAGATCGCCAGAGCCCAGCGGGTCGAGGCTGCGTGGCCGGGAGCAGCCACTGCACTCCAGTCTGGGTGACGGAGTGAGACTCCAACTCAAAAAAAAAAAAAAAGAATAGTTACAACATACCAAGGATGACAGTAACAAGAGTTAAATACTTCCTCTAAGCTTGGAACTTATCAAGTTGCCAGGGAGATTTTTGAAAGAAGAATTTTGTCCTTTGCCATTTCTGACTTTGTAATCCCCATGTGACCCCCATCATTCTCTCCCCACCCCAAGAGTAGATGGGGGAGACTTCCTGCAAGAAGAACAGTGTCAACTTACCCAACTGTGTTCAATGCACAATTTGAAGACCTTATAGCTTCACACAGTAGTTTCACTCCATCGTCCTGAAGATCACTGTTCCCAATATCCAAAATTTTCACATTCTGATTATGCTTGAGGGCACTGGCAAGCTAGTGACAGCCCTCCTTCATGAAAGAACAACCTGACAAACTAAACACATACACAATAAAAATATATAAAATGGGAAAAAATAATCTTTGAGTTTTAAGCCATATTCTATAAACTATAGCCCATCTCACTTCCAAGGAAAGGAGAGACACCAAAGCCATGCTTGTCATCCCAAGCCCTAGCAAGAGGAAGGCACCATGACACCCAGGGTGCTTTGTTTCCCTATGTAGAAAGAAGGGAGAAGCCACAGAAAGACACCATCTCCCTCCCGTGCCATCTGCAGGTGTGTGGATGTGAAGGGCTTCTCTCTGGAATATGTGCCAGCAGACCACCCAGACTCTACTTGGCTATCTTAGTTTACATCCTTCAGCGTTTCAGTTCAAGAGTTGAGTTGAAAATAACACCCAGAATCTCCTCTAAGGGCAGGTCTGAATTTCTCAGAATGAATTACCATACCAAAATAAGTTTAAAGTGGTTAATCTGGGTGAATATTTGGAAAGAGTAAGGGATGAGGGGAGAGGGATGAGGTGTGGTGGGCAAGGAAGAGACAGGAGAAAGAGAGAAGGGGGGGAGAGAGAAACACTGGAAGATGAACACCTTCATGTGGTAAAAGCATATAGAAGTAAAATATCCTTAAGTCATAAAATGAAAAGATTGTGTCAAAAATGTCCATGTAGTTAAAATTATCAAAAGTGAAGTCTAAGACAATAGCCAACATGATAAATGCCACAAGAAAATCATACCCCCCAAAACAGATTTCCCTAGTTAGGAGGTTGGAGGGTGGAGGGAATGGGGAGATGACGGTCAAAGGGTACATAGGTTTCAGTTCAGAGGAATATGGTGGTTGGGGCTTTTGTTTTTAAGATGTGTTGCACAAATTACGATATAGTTACTGAAGAGTAAAAGCTGTTGTATACTGCTGGGCAACATTCTCGGATATATGTTTGGGGTGCATGTTTCCTGGAAATAAATGCTGAATGAAAACATACATGCTTTAATCCTCAAAAAGGATTAAAATAATAAGAGACAATTAAAGCACTGGTGTCCCCCAGGGAGGGGAACTGGACATCTGGGGAACACTGGCAGAGTGGACTTTGTCCAGTCTTTGAACCAGCAGAGTTCAATAGAACTTTCCATCATACCGAGCATATTCTATGGCTGTGACGGCCACTGTGATCATTGTTAGTCCCATGTGAAATCTGAGCACCTGAAACATGATTACTGCAACTGAGAAACTGAATTTCTAATTATACTTAATTTTCATTCATCTTAATTTAAACTCAGTCACAACCGGCTAGTTGAGTGTCATAGCAGACAGTGCAGCAACATCTAATCCTGTGAATTCACCTATTTGCAAAAATTCTCAGTTTTGTCTAAGTTTAACTATGAATGGGTTACATTTGGGGCCACTAAAATATTCCCAACATTATCAAAATTAGTAAATTTTTTTAAAATGGGTCTTCTCATTTCTGTCTGTTGGTGGCAGTTTATGGATTCACATGAGGAGAGAATTCACAGAAATAGTATCATTTACCTTCTGTCTGTGACTTTGCAGAGGGACATTTGGCTGTTTTGTGAGACATTCTGGAGGGGGAGAATGGTATACAAAAATTTCCAAATTTTTTAGCACCCTTCGTCCATGGTTATTTCACCAAAATCCAGAAAAAGAGCCCCAGAATTGCTCTGATGGGTGGACCAGGTGCTGGCATCGGTGCAGAGCTTCCCAGGGGAGTCCTTCACAGATGACCGTGGTGCTATTCAGCAGTCAGGTATGAGGTGCTGCTTCTAGGTTGGTTTGTGAACCTCACCGTCGGATCTCACAGGTCGGTGGCCACTGCCCTCCTCCCACCCGGCAGAGGCGGGGGCACAGCAAGACTTACTTCAGGCTCTGCAGATGGCAGCCTGGGCGGCCCAAGGCCTCACACAGACGCTTCCTCCCTCGCCTCCCAGGCGGTGCCTGAGCAGGTTCAGGTGCCGCGAGCTCTTGCTCTGGAGGAGAGCGTCCGACAAGTGCCCGCAACGGGGTGGCCCCAGCTGGCAAAACGCAAGCCTGCAGGGTGAGAACCACAGACACCGGTGCTCAGAAGACAGCCCCACCCAGGGCTCCCAGGGCAGAGCTCTCCCAGGGCAGAGCTCCAGAGCCCCTACGGGTCTGCCCCAGGGGTAGCTTGCTGACCTTATCCTCCTTTTCCACTGGGCGCTGTGGCCACAGTCCAGGCAACGCCAAGGGTCTATGCTTTCCCTAACCCGTTCCCAGTCCAGAATTATACAATAAGCATGCCAACTATCTGCTTCGCGTTAGTGGGTAGCTCAGGAAAAAAGTAAAGAAAGCATTTTTGGTGCCTCCAAGGCAGTGGAGATGAGCCCCAGGCTCTGGAACCAGTCACACGCAGGTTCAAATGCTGCTTACCCATTGCCGGCCCTGAGACCTTCAGCAAGTGGCTTTATTCTTTTCAGTCATTGCTTTTTTTGTCATTCTAAAGTGGAGATTAGGCTGGAAGCAGTGGCTCACACCTATAATCCCAGCACTTTAGGGGGGCCGAGGCAAGAGGATTGCCTGAGCCCAGGAATTCAAGACCAGTCTGGGCAACATAGCTAGACTGCATCTCTACAATAAATAAAAAAATTAGCCAGGCATGGTGGCTCACACCTGTAATCCCAGCTGCTCGGGAGGCTGAGGCAGAAGGATCTCCTGAGCACCAGAGGTCAACTGCAGTGAGCTGCGATCATGCCACTGCACTCCAGCCTGGGTGACAGAGTGAGACCCTGACCCAATCAATCAATCAATCAGGTGGAGATTATCATGGTCTGTCATAAAGCTGTCAATGATCCAAGGAGCATGCTTGGGACACTACATGACAAGTAGTAAGTTCCCAACACAAGTTATATAGAAGATAAGTCACATAATATAGGAGGGGAGATCAAAAACACCCGGAATTTATTTACAGAAAATTGTGTTTATTCTCACGTTTCAACTTCTGTCACCTTCAAATGCATCCCAAATGAAGGGACCATTGTTCTGCTCAATGCCTACCCCTAGAGAGTCATTTCTAGAAATGGAGCTAAGAGGAACTCACTCCAGTCTCTCTAAGGCACACCCAGGGTGAGTCAGGGCAGCACACAACAGCTTCACACCATCGTCTTGGAGCCGATTGAATCCCAGGCACAGTTGGGTTATGTTTGGGATGCCGGTGAGAAATGAGGCCAGATCCTGACAGCTGGGCCAACAGGTTGCATTTCTCCAGGCTGCAGGAGGTGCAGACATGTGGTGAACCTCAGCCACACCCTGCTTTCTTTCTCTTTCTTTCTCAAACACTCAGCCCCTTGGGCCACACATCTGGGACCCAAACATCAGGGAAAGATTAAATTAGATAAAGAACAGAAGCTTAGAAAAGGAGAAAAAGGCAGGTCAAGGCAGGGTGTCTCCACCTTAGCCCTACGGACATGTGGGCCAGACCGTGCTTTGTTGTGGGGCTCGGGGAGCTTCCTGTGCAGTGTACGATTTTGACCCGACTTGGCCTTTCCCACTCAATGCCTCCCTCGCAATTGTGACACCAAATATGTGTCTAGACATTGCCAAATGTTCTCCCAGGGGAGAAATTCATCCCCAGTGGAAAACCAGTGGGTGGGAAGGTAGAAAAAGCCTTAGAGATTATACCAGAAATAAAAGGCTGCCAAGTGGCATGCCCACAGTCCAAGGGAGGACTAAGACGGCTGACGTTGAGACCTGAGAAGAAAGGTGGAAAGAAGGAAGAAAAGAAGTGTGTCTCCATGATACGTAAATACAGTAGGGGCCCCCAAGGCTGCTTAAAACACACCCCACTGCCACCCCAGCCACACCACTCAAACTTGCCGAGATGCTTGGAGAAGGCTGTGGCACTTACGACAGTTCCCTCATAGGACACTTTGGTATTCCAGAGGACCTCCTCAGGCTTTTCACCTCAGAAAGGTTATTGTCCACCAGGCTGAGGAAGGTCAGATTTGTGTTCTCACTGAGTTCTGGAAAGAGATGGCAGATCAGAGAGGTAAGGCCACACGAGTCCTACCTATCCAAGAGGCCCCGAGAGATAGTTACCATTGGGAGGAGTAGTCTTCATTCAGAAGCCCTCCTGCCCCATGAACAAAAACTAGCCTTCTCCCTCTCTTCCTCCTCCCTTTCAGAGGTAGGGTAGCCTCCAAGTCAATGCCACTTACAATGTGGCCCGTGGTCCAGAAGGAACAGTATTATGTGGGAGCCCATCAAAAATGTTAATTATCAAGTCTCACCCTGATCATGGATCACCAAGGATGGGTTCCTGGAATGTGTGTCTTAAAACACCCCCAGGTGATGCTGATACACTTCGTTTCCAGAGCCACTGCTCTATGCCTATGAACTTTTCTCTTTGCTAATATTTCTCTAGACCCTTTCGCTACAGTGCTGAGTACGATGAGTCCTCCCAATGGATCGTGGAATGCAGGGGCGGTGTTGGGAACACCCAGCAGATGTGGAAAACCAAAGACTCACCATAGATACCTGAGGTTGCAGGCTGGGTGTTTCAGGGTTCTAACAATCATCCTGGGCACAGTCACTCCCAGCCTGCTAGAGCTCAAGTTGAGATGGGTCAGCTTCTTGTTACCATGAAGGACAGGAACAAGTTTCTGCAGAACCTGCACAGGAGTTATCGACTGGCACCTGGGGAAGAGAAGTGATTTGGGGAGAAGACTGGAGTCCAGGATTCCATCTGCCTCCTCATCCCACCTTCTGCCACACACACCCTGCCCCCAAGGTTTCAAAACAAGGATTTGGGGGTCATGGTACTGGACCTTGAAGAGGAAAACTAAAATACTCCCCAAAGAGTCACTAAGCTCAGTTGGGTACATAAGCCAGGAATCCCTCCCTCCCTCCTTCCGTCTTCTGCTTTCCCAGAAATCTGCCATGAAGAGGTCCTGGGGCTGCCTACTCTTCTAGGAAGGTGATCCCCCCACACTAACCTAGAAAAACCCTGGTGAGAACAACTCTCTTGCTTTTTCTTGACATTGTTTCTCCTTATCTTCAGAACTAAGTGATGGGACCAAAATTTAAATTTAAAAAGAAGAAAGTATTTGAAAAGGAGACTGCCTAAGCCTGCCCCCTGCCATGTGTTTGACCCAGCTCACTTAATACATGGAAATTTGAGGAAAGTTATTATTGCCAATCCTTTTATTCTTAACTGGTTGAATCAAAGCATGCGTCTAGTTCTCAGACCTTCTAAGTAAGACAGAATGGTAGAGAAAGAACATGACAATTATTTGGCCGAGACTCCAGAGCATCCAAGCAAGTACCACCTCAGATCCAATGCCAGGTATTACTCTATCCTCTATAGGTTTTCCGCCCCGGCTCCTCATACAAAGTCCATCTCCATTTGCTGATCCTCCCCTATCTTCAAGCTAGATTTGAGACTTTATAAGTGCTACTTCTGTCGTGCTAGAACAGGACCAATATGCTTTAGTCCAAAGATATGCTTCAGCTCCAGTGAGGACTCTCCTCTGGCTCGCCCCACTTTCCCCAGGCTGGCCTTCTTGGCAAGATTGGAAAACATCAAGTGCATTCTCTTCTCGGTGCCTTCGATCTTGTGTTCCCTCCTTAGACTGTCTTTTCCCAGGTTCCCACACAACTCAGTCGCGCTCCCTTCCATATGCTGAGCAAAGCAGGTCTTCTCTAAAATGCTGTGTTCAGCCAAGTCCTTCTTCCTTTCCTACCTAAAAAAATTGGCAAACTGTCTTCCTCCCTGCACACCCTTTCTGAGCCCCTGAACAGATTTCCTTCTTCTTGGGAGATGTCACCCTCTCACATGCCATTTTGATGATGTTGTTGGTCTCCCTGACACTGTGTGAGATCCCTGCTGGCCGAGTCATCTGTCGGGTTCCCTGCTGAAACCTCAGAACCCAGAGCTGCACCCAGCACAGAGAAGACGCTCAGTAACACTCCCCGAACGCACAGATGTTCTGCCACAAACTATCTACTTTTCCTTGAGACAGAAAACCATTCTCACAGCCTACAGATGTCTTTGTCCTAGAAGTTTTCTACTCCTTCAAATCCAGCTTAAAACAGTAGACTCACTCGGAGGTCTTAAGGGGAAAAAATCTCTCTGTCTACACATATCTCTAATGCAAGATCACTCAGGAGAGGTCGTCATTTAAGATCTCAACTTTTTGATTTATTAATGATGGCCCTTCTTGCTGGGGTTAGGTGGTCTCTCAACATGGTTTTGATTTGCATTTCTCTGATGATTAATGAGGCTGATCATTTTTTCATGTGTCTGTTGGCTGCTCATATGTCTTCTTTTGAGAAGTGTCTATTCTTGTCTTTTGCCCACTTTTTTTTTTGAGTGGGAGTCTCACTCCGTCACCCAGGCTGGAGTGCAGTGGCACAATCACAGCCACCCCCAGCATCAACCTGCTGGGCTTCAGCGATCCTTCTGCCTCAGCCTTTCAAGTAGCCAGAACTACAGGTGTGTGTTACCGTGCTCAGCTAATTTTTGTATTTATTGTAGAGAAGAGGTCTCACCAAGTTGCCTGGGCTGGTCTCAAACCTGCGGGCTCATGTAATCCACTCGCCTTGGCCTCCCAAAGTGCTGGGATTACAGGCTGAGCCACTGAGCCCGGCCTTTTGCCCACTTCTTAATTGAGCTTTTTCCCCCTACTTTTGGCTTGTTTGCGTTCCTTGTAGATCCTGGATGTTAGACCTAAACCAGGGGAAGTGAAGACCAGTTGGGGGCCCAAACTTCACCTGCACATAAACAAGTTACATAACTAATCCTGACTTGTACCCCACATCTTTACAATAAAAAAAGATCTCAACTTACTTTGCCTACATAGCAATTACATAAATGCAAGCACAGTGTATTTATTTCCTTCTCCTGAGCACTTAGCATGCCTCCTGGCAAATAGATCATCAACAGGGCGAGTCCAAAGAAAGACGTAGTCTCAATCTCCTATGGGCACCCTCTGGAACTGTGAGCATCTCACACTTACGTCAGCTTTTGGAGCTTGCACCTTGGACTTCTCAGCACGCAACAGAGAGTCTTCATGGCATGGCAGGAACCCAAATTCATGATGGGAATCCTAAAACTCCCTGGGTCAGACTCCCCTGGGAGGAACCCCAGGCCACTGCCTCCTGGCAGGCAGACGGCAGACACTCTCACTGTTGTCCTGTCCGTTGCACCCTTCACAATGTTATCTTTCCTTAATGAATCTACCTTTTTTTTTTGAGTAGGAGTCTCACTCTGTTACCCAGGCTGGAGTGCAGTGGCACGGTCATGGCCACTGTAGCCTCGACTTGCTGGGGTCAGGCGATCCTCCTGCCTCAGTCTTCCAGGTAGCTGGAAATCCAGGTGTGTGCCACCAAGTTGCCTGGGCTGGTCTCGAACCCTGGGCTCTGGCAATCCTCTCACCTGCACCTCCCCAAGTGCTGGGATTACAAGCATGAAGTACTGCACCAGCTAATTTTGCGATTTATTGTAGAGATGAGGTCTTGCCATGTTGCCCAGGCTGGCCTTGAACCCCAGGGCTCAGGCAATCCTTTCACCTCGGCCTCCCAAAGTGCTGGGAGGACAGGCATGAGCCACTGCACCCAGCATAAATCTACCTTTCCTGCTTCCTAACCATATTGGTGGATACTTTCACCCGCCGCGACTCCAGCCAAACCCTACCCAGCCTGCCATGCATGGCACCTCTCTGCACAGAGCTGCAGGACAGCAGGAGAGCTGTGTGTTTGGGGCTGAGGGGAAAGACCCCCCACCACAGCCCTCTCCAGATGGCAGGGAGCTTTCGTGGTGGGCCCGGGGGGAGGCTTCTCTGACGGATCACAGCTACCTTGCAGCCTGGAAAGAAACAGCAGTGCTGGTCTGAACTGAATATCCTGCACACTGGGGAGGGCATGTGACAGGGCAAGGGATCACATGCCTGCCAGCCAAGGTAGCTCCTCCCTCCCCCAGGGGGAGACCTCGGCACATTTCACCAAGGGCCACCTGACTCCATCCACACCCCGTCCAGGCTGGTGCTGGCATCCTCCATTGGGGAAACCACAGAGACCCATGGGCAGGCTTGACTCATCTACCCAGCTTCACTCCCTGACTCCTCCATGGATGGATCCCAGGCCACTGAGTGCTCAGTACACTGCTCAAGGCACTGGAGAGTTTCTCCAGGTAGACACAGACCAAGTACTGGGATGATGGGTACACAAAAAGCCCAGACTCCTCCACCACTAGACGATGCATCCAAGTAACCAAAAACTCTCTGTACCCACTAAAGCTATTGGAACCAAGGGAGAAAATAAAGCAAATCCTACTGCTACAGTCACAGCTGGCACTTACCTGCAGGTACCCCCAACTAGCCTGGAAATCAAAGTGCACAACCTGGCGGGGCATGGTGGCCCATGCCTGGAATCCCAGTACTTTCGGAGGTGGAGGCGAGAGGATTGCCTAAGCCTGGGGATTATAGACCAGTCTAGGCTACTTGATGAGACCTCGTCTCTACAATAAACAAAAAAATTAGCCAGACATGGTGGTGGGCACCTGTAGTTTCAGCTACTTGGAAGGTTAAGCCAGAAGGATCCCCTGAGTCCAGCAGGTCAAGGATGCAGTAGCTGTGAGCATGTCACTGCAATCCAGCTTGGGTGACAGAGTGAGATTCTGAATCAAAAAAAAAATAACAGCACAACTTAATACAAAGGCAGCTAGTACCACTGCACAGGGCTGGAGAACCAGATAAGCCTCTCAAGACCCCTGTCTCCTCAGCTCTGTGGGAGGCCATGAGTCTGCTCACATGCAGTCCACCACTACTGCAATCAGCATTTCAGAAAGTCACCACACTCAGGCTGCCTAGAACCAAGGAAGTCCTACAAAGTCTTTGCCACTGAAAGCATCTAGAGGAAAAGCCAAATGTCCCTACTCAACAAACATCATAGACACATCCTCAAGGGGAAAAAAAGAGCCAAGTCAATTCAAAAGATGAGGAGATACAAGTGTAACAATTCTGAAAGTATTTTTTTAAAAAGGTGTTACAACAATCACAAAGTACGATGCTACTCTCTAGCATTGGTTCCTAGTCAAAATGAAATATTTTTAAATGCCAGATAAAGAATTCAATATATTGATTTTAAAGAAGCTCAATGAAATGCAACAGAAACTTAATTTGACAGCCAATACAAAGAAATCAGAAAATCAGTTTAAATATTGAGAAATTTAGCCAGGAGATAGATATTTTTAAGAGAAAAAATTAAACAGAACTTCTGGAAGTAAAAAATTCATTGGAGGAATTACAAAATACAGTTGAAACCTTCAACAACAGACTAGACCAAGCAGAAGAAAGTATCTCAGAAATTGAAGACAGGTCTTTTGAATTAATTCAGTCAGACAAAAATGAAGAGAAAAGAGTTTTTAAAAATGAACAAAGCCTTCAAGAAGCAAGGGACTACATAAATGTTTTAACTTACAAACCATAGGTATTCCTGGGAAAGAAGAAAAAGCAAAACAGTCAGAAAACCTATTGAGGAAATAATTAAGGAAAAGTTCCCTAGTCTAGCAAGAGATCTACATATCCAGATACAAAAGGCTCAATGAACTCTAGAAAAATACATTGCAACAAGGACCTCACCATGACATTTACTCAGACCCTCTAAGTTCAATGTGAAGAAAAATATCCTAAAATCAGCAAGAATGGTTTGTTTTGTTTTTTGTGGGGTTTTTTTGGTCCTCCCTTGTATAATCTTATTATGTGGCTCAGCACTAATTTATATCCCTATGATACTGAATACTGGCTTTACCACACACAAGAAAAAATGATAGCTTTATTGGAGGCTAGAAGGGAAGAGAGATACCGACCATAAGAAGGCCATAGATAATTGACTGAAAAACAAAAAATAGCAGGATATGTTAATCACCTGTGACCACTGAAACAAATATCAAAAGTGATCCCTGGCCAGGTACAGTGGCTCACACCTACAATCCCAACACTTTGGAAGGCTGAGGCAGGAGGATCACTTGAGTCTAGGAGTCTGAGATCAACCTGGGCAACATAGTGAGACTTCATCTCCTCAAAAAGATTTAAAACTTAGCAGGACATGGTGGTGTGCACTTGTAGTCTCAGCTACTCAGGAGGCCGAGGCAGGAGGATGATTTGAGCCAAGGAGTTTGAGACCAGCCTGGAAAACATAGCAGGACCTCATCTCTACAAAAAAGTTAAAAAAATTAGTTGGACATGGTAATGTAAACTTGTAGGCTCAGCTACTTGGGAGGCTGAGGCAGGAGGATCACCTGAGCCCAGGAAGTCGAGTCTGCAGTGAGCCGTGATCATGCCACTGCACTCCAGCCTAAGTGAAAGAGTGAGACCCTGACTCAAAAATATATACTGTAACAGATTTTTTAAAGTGGTCCCCAAGAGTGACATGTAGATGTTTCTAGAGAACAGAGCTCAAGAGTTGGGCAAAAGTCCTGAGGCTTTTGAGTTATATGCTTTGTGTTCCTATGACTCTATGGGGCTTGTAAACATATTCGTGTATTCCTTGGGTAAAACTAAACTCGACACTTAAATGTGCGTATTATTTTTCCAGTGTTAAAATCTCCATGGGGCCACTGGTACGAAAAACACAGAGGCCTGTTAATTAGGTGAATGCCTATTAATTGACAAAAGTACACAGTCCAGAAACAGACACCTGGGTCTAAGAACTTAGAACAGAATCAGAGAATCCCCAATGTACAGTAACGTATGATTCAATAAGCAATACTGGGAGCACTCATCTGAAAGAGTTTTTAATTTCTTGCATACTAAAAGTTCAAGAAAACTTCAGAGTAGGAGGCAAGTGTGGACCTAGTGAAATGAGTGCTCCACCAAGAAATGTGTCCGTCATCAACATGAAGTCGTGGACAAACCTGTTTCTGCTTCTAGGGCCTCTGGTTCTTCTTGGTTTGGCCCTTGAGGTCCCTGTGTCTGCCCATTCCCTGAAATAAACAGTGATAGGTAATAAGATATTGAAATGCCCCAAACTGATGGGAGACCATGCAGGGCCCACTCTTTCTATGACAAACTTGGGATTGAAGAGACTGGAGGAATCAGGCCCTCAACCCAACTGAAGACGCAACATTGCATCCGGGCGCAATGGCTCATGTCTGCCATTCCAGCACTTTGGGAGGCTGAGGCGGGAGGATGGCCTGAGCCCAGGAGTTCAAGACAAGCCCAGGCAACATGGCAGGAACTCGTCTCTACAAAAAATGGAAAAATTAACCAGGCATGTTGGCATGCACCTGTTGTAGTCCAAGCTACTCAGGAGGATGAGGTAGAAAGATTGCCTGAGCCCAGGAGATCAAGACTGCAGGGAGGCATAATCATGCCACTACACTCCAGCCTGGAGGGAAAAAAAAGTGTATAAAAACTAAAAGTTTGGGCCAGGTACGGTAGCTCACTCCTGTAATTCAGCACTTTGGAAGACCGAGGCGAGAGGATTACCTGAGCCCAGGAGTTTGAGATCAGCCTGGACAAATTTGCAAAACCTCACCTCCACAATAAGTCAAAAAATGATCTGGGCATGGTGGCATGTGCCTGTAGTTCCAACTACTTGGGTGGCTGAGGCAGGAGGATCGCCTAAGCCCAGAAGGTCAAGGCTGTGGTAGTCATGATCATGCCACTGCATGCCAGCTGGGCGACAGAGTGATATCCCAACTCAAAAAAAAAGATGCAGTATGCACCTTGGAAAGACCACAACACACATGCATGCTCCTGCCTCAGGGCCTTGGCTGTAGCCAGCCCTGTCTAGAATCCCAGATATCTGCTTAGCTCCCTTCAAGGCTCTGTTCAAGTCTCACCTCCTCCAGGGTGCCTGACAGTCCTTGTGAATGCTGCCAGCCGTGTCCCTGATTGCAAACCCTGGGCTCGCTCCATCTGCCTCTCCTTTTCCCTTTTCCATTGCACTTGCCACCTTCCAGCACACCATAAGATTTACTTGACCATGTCCATCCCCTGTCTAGGTAGATGGCTGTCTGTCCACCAATTCAGCCCAAGAGCATAGAACAGTGCCCGGCATGCAGAAAACACTTGAATCTCTTTGCCATTGGCTATCCTAGGAATATAGGCATTAAGAGCTGGGTTCTAACCTCAGCCCCTCGACGCTTGGCACATCACCACTCCAAATGACCCATTCCTCAAGAACCACGAGACCCCTTCTAGGACTCCCACGGTGGTCAAACTCCCATTCCACTGTCTAGTACTTAGCTTCTGTGAGCCCTTACCTCACAAGAGATTTGAATCTAAAGAAATATGGCTCTCGTGTTTACACTCCGATTGTCACTGTTTTCAAGGCTTGATCTCGGTAGCAAGCCACATCCTGGGCTTCCTTCTGATGCTCCATGTTCCTCTGAAGAAGCGTTATGGTCCGAGTAAACACCTGCTATCTCTCGAAGCCAATACATTAAGAGGCAGGTTACTGGCACAAAGAAGTTTATATCTGAATTTGAACCCACGGAGCAGAACATGGCTCCTGGCATTCCTGGAACCCGTCTGCTCACCCCTTAGGTGTTTTTTTTTTTTTTTGAGTTGGAGTGTCACTCTGTCACCGAGGCTGGAGTGCAATGGCACACTCATGGCCACCCCAGCGTCGACCCACTGGGCTCTGGTGATCCTTCCACTTCAGCCTTTCAAGTAGGTGGTTCTACAGGTGCATGCTACTATGCCTGGCTAATTTATTGATTTATTGTAGAGATGAGGTCTCGCCAAGCTGTCCAGGCTGTTCTCAAACCCATGGGCTCAGGCAATCCTCTAACCTTGGCCTCCCAAAGTGCTGGGATTACAGGCTCAAGCCACCATGCCTGGCCGGCTACCCCTTAGGTTTTACAGTCGGTTTTTATAAGTCTAGGAATGCTGGTACCTATCCACTGACTACATGACTGACAGGACTGTGGAGAGCTCAAGTTACAGCTGCATGTTGTTAACGGTGACATTTACGGTCTGCATTTCCTGGCGCTGGTACCTATCCACATGACTGACAGGATTGTGCAGAGCTCAAGTTACAGTTGCATGTTGTTAACGGTGACATTTACGGTCTGCATTTCCTGGCGCCAGCTACCAAAGGCAGCCCACAGTGTCCTCAGTAGTACCAGACTGAAGGGCTTATCAAGCTTGCCATAGAGGAGGGGAGTTAACAGAGCCTACTGCCAAGTATACCTTTTTTCACTGCAACATATTGTTGATTGGTAGTTACAACACAAAAAAAATCTATGAATGACAAGGCCTGTGGTTACATGGGTGCTATATTTTCAAACCTGTGACCACCGACCAAAGGGAGTGAATAGGGATTCATTTTTCTCCATTGAAAGAGTGCTGTCTGCAGGAGCTTAAGGTTCTTTGAAGAGACTTAACAGGAAATAGGAGACAAGGGAATATGCT
Source organism: Tarsius wallacei (assembly GCA_963574415.1). Lineage (NCBI taxonomy): Eukaryota > Metazoa > Chordata > Mammalia > Primates > Tarsiidae > Tarsius > Tarsius wallacei. Next base: position 18,806 of record CAUYQG010022822.1, read on the forward strand.
TTCTTTTGTTAATTCTCAAGAATGTAGGTGTGTGCAGGCCAGCTCAGTGAATGAACATCATGCCTTTCTTTAAAGGTTGCGGCATATGGACAGTCCATAGTGTGTTTCCATACAAGAAGCACCTCTTACTGATTGATTGACTGATTGTTGGGGTCTCACTCTGTCACCAAGGCTGGAGTGCAGTAGTACCCTCACAGCTCACTGCAGCCTCAACCTCCTGGGCTCAGGAGATCCTTCCACCTCAGCCTCCTAAGTAGCTAGGACTACAGGTGTGCACCACCACACCCAGTTTTGTGGACTTTTTTTTTTGGTAGAGACAAGGTCTCACTATGTTACCCCAGCTAGTCTTGAACTCCTGGGCTCAGGCAAACCTCCCACCTAAGCCTCCCAAAGTGCTGGGATTATAGGTGTGGGACACCGCAAAGAACCTCTTGGAACCAGAATCTGTCTTTCCTCGCCTATTGTTGCCAGGGTCAAAAAATCCCAATTCTGTGGAGACCCAAAGACCCTCCCTATAGAGTCCATGAGCCCCATGTCCACATACTTTGGGCTGAATTCTGTCCCAGGTTAGACAAACCCTCCTAGAAGCAGGGAACCCAAGTGGAAACATTTTCCTGGGCACATCCCAAGCAGAACAGAAATAGAGGATTCTCATCACTGGCTTCATTTATCCATAAGACCACTATCCAACATGTTGCACTCCTCTGTTGCAAATAAACCCAATGATGTGACTTTTCCAGGGTACAGCCTTGCTGTCAAGTATCAGACATCACCATCTAGATCTTAATACGAAGGGGAATCCCCCCAAAATGAAATTTATTTATTAAAAAATTGTGTATTTATTCTTACATGTTTAAACTTGTCCCCTTCAAAGTCCTTTTTATTTGATGCAATACACCTATCGAGATGCTTTTTCCACTGCTGAAAACAGGTTTTGAACTCCACATTGGCAAAACGTTTCCCTTTAAGGACTTTTTAACTCAGGGAAACAACAGAAGTCACTCGGGGTGAGATTGGGCGAACGGGGAGGGCGGAGCACAGGGGTCGTGCCACTTGGGGTCAAAAACTGTTGAACGCGCAGCTCGGTGCGGACAGCTGCACTCATAAATCACCCATCATGAAAGGAGCAAACTCACCGAAAGCATCTCAAAACAAAATTCAGTGAAGCCAAATGCAGCCTCTCACCACAACACTAGCTGGTCCGCTGATGCCGGTGGGGTCCTAGAACGCGTACCTAGCAGGGGAAGCCTAGACAACTAGGCCTCCAAGGATAAGTCCGGTTTTTTGGGGTCCTCCCCTTGTCCAAGACATTTAAGACTCTGGGTCTAGCTGGGACCACCTGTCAAGAGAGCCAGGTTGTTCAAATGGGCAGCCTCGCAAGGCTGCTCCGTGGCTCTAAAGAGAAAAGGAAGTACGATAATTGTTCAAGGTCCGCTTACAAGTGAGAACATATGGTCCTCTGTTCCTTGCTTCTCGATCAGCAGTAGTGGGAAACTGTCAGGGGGGTGGGATTGGCAGCTGAGGGAAACTGCCGGGGGAGGGAGGGGCACACCCCATCAACAAGGGTACCTGTACAATCAACGTTTGTAGACCTAACCCTGAATTGTATCCCACATCTTTACAATAAAATAATAATAATAATAATAATATACCCCCATAGGGAAAAAAAGAGAAAAGGAAGACTAAAAACATGAGTAGCATCATTTGGGCTCTTTCTCCTTAATGTTTAGGGAACTTTGCCAGGACACGAGGAAACGGCAAGGAGCAGGCATGTGGAACCACCTGTCGCTTGCTCGGCCTTCCTCCATTCACTTACCTGAATAGGTTTTAAGTGCCAGGTAAGTATGTTTTAAGCACCCAGCCCGCCCTTTCTGCACCCGGTATTACTCCCCTCCGATGCCTTAGATTTACTTTGTAGTGTCTCTAACCTAATCCTCGCAAAACCCGAATGCAGGGAAGCACCAGTTATCTGCCTACACGTATGCGGCTGAGTCAATGGGGTCCCTATTGCCATGGCATTTTATTTCAATAGCTGTAGCGGGTACAAACAGCTTTTGGTTACATGGATGCATTGCACAGTGGCCAAGTGTCTGGGCTTTACGTGCCCCCACCAGTCCCCCCCACCCCATGCACAGGGGTGTACCAGTAGATGATTTTTCATGCCTCCGCTCCATCCCACCCTCCCTCTTCTGAGTCTCCAGCGTCCATGATACCATTCTCTGTGCCTTTGCAAATCCTTAGTTTAGCTCCTACTTATAGGTGAGGACATGTGGTGTCTGGTTTTCTGTTCCTGCATTCATTCACGTAGGATGACGGCCTCCAAGTCCATCCAAGTTGCTGCAAAAGACATTATTTCATTCTTTTTTATGGATGAATAGTATTCCCTCATGGCATTTTAAACCTTGTTTCTAATAGGGAGGGCCCCCCTAAAAATGGGAAAGAAATCATTATTGGAAAAGAAAGGATCACCAGATAACTAAAAATAGAGTGCGCTAAGAACAGACAGCCATTTTTAACTTTTAAACTTTCATGTACATGATAAAATAACTCCAAAGCATATGGATTCCACACAAGTATAGCCCAATGACTTTTGACAAAGATGCAAAAGCAATTCAACGGAGGAAGAGTCGTGTTTTCATCAAACGGGGCTGCACTTAAGGAAAGCCTAAACCTCATCATCACACAATATACCCACGTAACAAACTTGCACAGGTACCCTTTGAATCTAAAATTATAATAAAATAAAATAAAATAAAATGTTGAGGCCAGTTAGGCCCAGCGATTCCAATGATCAGAATCCACCCTTCCTAACTCCTTGTAGAAGTATATATGGGCATGTAGCCTTTCGGGCAGTCTAACTCAAATTTTTGAAACCTTAAAAAAAATATGGTGCTGGTCCAATAAGCCAAAAAGGACCAGGCCAGCAACAGAAACCTCAGAGCTTATACCCACACCCCACCCAAAAATAATAATTTCCAAAGAGATCAGTTTCAAGTGCAAAATGTAAAACTATGAAACATTCACTTTGGGTTATTCTCCTTTACCTATAAAATAATGTCAACTTTTATTTTTATTTTTTGAGTTGGTGTCTCACTCCATCACCCAGGTTAGAGTGCAGTGGCACACTCACGGTCACCCCAGCATCGACCTGCTGGGCTCCAGCAATCCTTCTGCCTCAGCCTTCCAAGTAGCCAGAACTACAGGAGCATGCTACCATGCCCGGCTAATTTTTGATTTATTATAGAGATGAGATCTCACCAAGTTGCCCAGTCTGGTCTCAAACCCACTGGCTCAGGCAATTCACTCGCCTCGGCCTCCCAAAGTGCTGGGATTACAGGCTGAGCCACTGAGTCCAGCCTATGAAGTCTAATTTTTTAAAAAATCTCAGTTATGGCCAGGCACGGTGGCCCACATTTATAATCCCACCACTTTGGTTGGCCAAAGCAGGAGGATCACTTGAGCCCAGGAGTTCAAGACCAGCCTGGGCAATGTGAGACCTCATCTCTACCATAAATCAAAAAAGGTAGCCAGGCATGGTGGCATGCACCTGTAGTCCCAGCTACTCAGGAGGTTGAGGTGGAAGGATCGCCTGAGTCCAGGAGGCAAAGGCTGTGGTGAGTCATGATTGTGCCACCGCACTCTAGCCGGGGTAACTCTGACTCAAAAAAAATTTCCAATTCTGACTTCCTTTTGGCCATTGATGGAAGCCTGACTGCAGATTGTTCCACCCCAAGTTTCCTGAGATGGTCTTGGTGGGGTGGAGGGTGTGTGCAGTGAGGTTCTTAGTTCCAACACTGCTGACCTGGCCTCATAGTTAGCTGAACCCACCTGGAAAACACCAGGACAAGTGATTTTTCTAGAAAAACACAGCCCCAGCAATCAGCCCACGTGTGAGTTCCCGTTCCATACCCAAGGCCTCCTAAGTACTGCATCCTAGGAACTTAAAGGTTGGAACAGTGAGCCCAGTTTTAAAAAAAGAGAGGGGTGGGGAGAGAGAAAGAGACCGAGCAAGAGAGTGAGAGAGAGAGGGAAAGAGAGAGGGGCAGGGAGAAAGAGAGAATGAATGAGAATGATGGCTGCCCAGTGGTAAAATCCCTTGCCCAAGGTTACAGTGGGTCACAAGGAACGGAGGCAGGGTAGCTAGCACAGGATAGACAGAGTTAGATAAATTTCCTGTGGGCAGGTTTCAGGAAGCATTCAGACTTTTTAATTACATTTTCTTTATTACAGGCCAAGCTGGCCACCTACCCCACCCCCCCGGCAAATCAAAAGAAAACCCCAACCTTTCAATTCATGATTTAGCACAATCATCAATAAAAATCTTTCAGGTTCCCTGTGGAAGGCCAAAGACCACCCCTTAATTAACCAAAGCCATAGACATGATTATAGGACCACCTTTTGGCTGATGAACTTGTGAACTGGAAACGTTTGGCAGGTCTCCTGCAAAAGACAATGTGGTCAGGAAAACACCACCCCTCCACCCACTCCTCCCATCAGAAGCAGAGAGATGTCTGTCTCTGGGGTGACAGTTATCTGGGCTCCACCCTCTTTAGCATGTCAATTGTTGGGACAATATATCTAGTTTCTTAATTTCTTAGTGCAGGCTCTTTTTCGAGAGAGACTCCTGCCTGCACCAGGTCTTTCTGGTACAAAACTTCTGCCCGCCTTTTTTTCCTCTCTTCTTTCTCTAATAGACTTTGTTTTGAAACTTTGCTGGCCACTCTAAAATTCATTTCAGGGTTGAGTCAAAGACTCCATGAGCTTTGTGCCACACCCTAACACATCCAAAATCAAAACTAGCCTGACTCCAGGTGGCCTGAATCCAGAACCCGAGCTCTCACATTCTCACGCATTCACAAACTCACCCACAGACACGTCCCCAAGGTGATGAGACATTACTGTGCTGATCCTAGAATGGGGACAGCAGGGCAGATAAACCATCCAGATCCACCCACTGGACGTCTGCTACCACCTCCCGCACTGCTGGTAAGGTGGACAT